>JAQIFY010006448.1:0-10291 GCA_028533085.1 Varecia variegata
AGTTGCGGGAGCCCCTGGCCGGGGTCACTGACCGGCTGAAGGCTGCCGAGCAACAGGGAACTTCCTGGAGCTGGGCGCCCTCCGCCTTCTGCCTGGAGGGGCGTGGGGTCCTCCGAGGTGAACTCCCGCCTTTCGTTGCGAAGTCGGGTGCCGGCCACGGAAGAACCGGGGGTGCCGTGGGGGGCCGGCACTGGGGAGCTCCAGGGTTGCCGCGGGGCAGAAGGACGACTGACTTCGGACTCTCTGGGGTCCGTGCAGAGACGTCGGTTACAACGTGTGTCACATTGTGCGTCCGGGTCCCCATCCCGAGGCTGCCTGGCTGGGGAGGGCTGTGGGGGACGCGTGCAGTGACCACACGGGGCGGAGACTTCAGGACGCCCCAGGCCCAAGCGTCGTGTCCCCAGATCTCATTCTGCGAACACCCACGGCTGAGGGCCCGCTGTGCATCATGGGAGGGCACGGCGAGCGGGGCTGGGGGGCCGGGCGTGGCGGGCGCAGGGCCTGGCGGGCTGTCCGGAGGCTTCGGCCGTGTGTTTTTGGACGTGCGTGAGGCTCTCACTTTGACTCTCAGCAAAATGGCGCCGTGGAGGGTCTGAGCCGGGAGGGGTGGAGGCGACTGGCTGTAGCGTGTGGGTGTCCCTGTGGCGCGGCATGGTGACAGCACAGAGGGGACAGGGCGGGAGTTGCTTCTTGCTCGGCAGAACCTGCGCTGGGGCCCGAGCTCTGCCCTGGGGGGACGTTGCCCTCCATCTGCCAACGTCCCTCCCTGTCCCTCGTCCTTCTCTGGCCCTTTCTGGGCCTTTTCTGCCCCGTCCGCAGAGTCCCCCGGCCACAGCTCTGTGTGACGCGGGAGGTGGTTGGGGAGGGTCAGGGGCATCTCCCGCCCCTGGGCCACCCGCTCCTCTGGGCGGGGACCTGAGAGGACCCCTCACTCTCCCCGTTCTGTGTTGGGGAGACGGCGTCTGCCGCGCCCTCCGTCCACCGTTCTAGGGAGAAGCTGGCGCCGTGCGGGGACAGCTCCGTCCGGGCTGAGCCGACAGCATGTTCTGCGGGTGGCACTGGTGTCTGCCGCGAGCAGCCGGGTTGGTAAGCTCCAGACTGTGTTAATTCATTGTGTTTTGCTGCTGCGGAGGCAGAGCTCCTCCTCCCTGCTGGGGGTGAACCCGCACGTATGTTCAGCCGAGAAGCTGCTGTCTGATCTCTCACATCGTCCTGACGGCTGCCTGACGAAGTGGCTGCTGGTGACAGCTGAGCCCCGGAGAGAGCCGTACCTGACACAGTCTCGTGAGCCAGTCGGTCCCCTTGGCGGTTACGCCTTTCCGGGGACAGGCACTGGCCTGGCCAGGCTGAGGTGTCCCCACAGGAGCCAAGAGGGAGACACGAGCCCATCTGAGGGTTGCTGGAAGGTGACTGGGGTGACCTGGGCAGCCAGTGACGCTCCGTGTCTGGCGCAGACGTCTGAGCAGAGCCCCGGACGGCAGCAGATTTGCTGCAGAGCAAGAAACAGGCTCTGCACGCAGGAGCTCCGCGGGCGGCTCCCACGAGGGCCCCACCACCCTCCCGGGACACGGCTGGGACTCCAGGGCCCTGCACCTTGTCACTCAGGGCCAAGCCTTCCAGCCCCGCCCACAGAGACCCCAACATCCCCGCCTCCCTGGTCCCCTTCATCCAGCGCAGCCCTGGCCGCCCTCTGGCAGGTGCTGCCCCCACGCTCGGCCTGGGATCTGCTCCCCCATGGGGTTGAAGGGCGAGAGGGGCTGTCCCCCCACAAGAGGTGCCTCCGGTTGCTGCCGGCCCCAGGGGTGGGGGCCCCTTCCTGCTGCTCCCTCGGACGGGGAAGTGGTCTTTTACTCTGCGGGTAACCGGGCAGGGCATGGCGGATGCTCTTGCCTCACAGCTGGGGCCAGGATGGCGTCCGGCCTGCCCGAGGGGAGACTGAGGCGGCTCCCAGCACTGCCCTGCATGAAGAAGTGTCAAAGGGCAAAGGACACACAGGCTCCCCGGAGCTCAGCATGGGGGTGCAGCCCAGAGGTGGGATTGGCACAAGCCCCAGGCCTCGGACACCTGTGTCTGCCCAGACCCCGCCCTCCCGTGGCCCCGGCTGGCGTCTGGGGGACCATGTGCCCACCCCGGGGCCTCTGTCCTGGGGGAGCCTGGGTGAGAGCTTCCAGGCCCGGTGGACTCAAACCCCAGACCTCGGGCGTCCTGGCTTCACCAAGGGCAGGGCTGGCGGGTCCAAGGTGCTGGCCAGGGCCGGGAGGTTAATGGGCACGAAGCACCGGGCGGCAGCCAGCCTGGGCCACGCAGGGCCCCTCGGCTCCGAGAAATCCTCCCGTTTGCGCAGTGACGAGGCCCCAGAGGCGCCTGCGGGGCCAGCTCAGCCCCACAAACTGCGGTGTGACTGTCGCGGCTCATCGCGGGATCCTGGAACTCAGTTCATCTGTCATCGGTCTCCTGTCCAGGTGCCTGGGGAGGACGTCCAGGTGGCCGGGAGCCTCGGAGGACAGGGCCTGGGGCTTGCGGAGGCTCCACCCTCTCCCCGCAGGGCCCTCGCGTGGTGCTGGCGTGATGTGATCCAGGCTCCCCGTTGCCGGGAAGCGCCGTGGACATGTGGGGTTCGCGGGGAGCAGACGACGCCGACCTCGGAGCCTCACACTCTGGGCAGAGACTCAACCCAGGAGAGGTCCCAAGTCACTGGCTCCATGCCTGGCCTGGGGGCACGGCAGGTCCTGGCACCTGGGACTGAGGGGGCCACGTGGGGGCTACACCTGCAGCTGACCTCCGACCTCTGTTCAGGGCAGTGAACGCCCCCAGGCCTGCCCTCTGCCCCTCGCCCTCTGCCCCCTGCCCTCTCCCCTCCCGCCACTGCTCCCTGTTGGTGAGTCCAGCTGGACGTCAGAGGGGCAGGCGCTGCGGGATGTGCACAGCCGGACCAGAGGACTCTGAGCTCCCGTCTCCTCCAGGGACAGGGACAGGGACAGGGAGTGCCCAGTGGTCTGCCAGTCTGTCTCCTGCCCGGGAGCCTCGGTCTGTGCTCCCTGAGCCGCAGGAAGGATGTCACAAGCCCAGAGGACACAGATGGCACCCACGGGAGACGTTCATGTTCAGACACGGGGGACAGGAGGGCGGGGTCCTGGGGCCGTGGGGCCCTGGAGGCTCCTGAGGGGCTGCGCCCCCACAGTGCAGGGGGGTTCACTCCTCTCTGCTGGGCTCTTGCAGGGCAGAGGGCTCCCCTGGGGCTGGTTCTCCTGGTCCGGCCTCCCGGGGACCCCCAGCTGCGCAGTGGGAGGATTCCTGGCCAGGCCTGACTGCTCCGCCCGGGGCCTCCCACCACGGGGCTGCTCTGGGGCTCCGGGTCTTGCAAGGCGGAGGGGGAAGGAAACTGTCCGACCCCCCCAGGACCGAGACCCTGGAGCCCCCAAGTGGCCGAGGGCCCCCGGAGGAGCCTCCCTGTCCCCGTGGCCCTGCTCGGGGCGGCTGTGGGGCCGGAGGCTGCTCCTCGCTTTCCCGGTGGAGCAGAAGGGGCTGCGTTTGAATTCCGGCTCCTGGATCTGCCCCAGAACCCGGCAGGAAGCAGGTCACCGGCTGATCGCCGGGCGGTGGGGTCTCCCCGTCACCCTGGCAGCACGGGCAGGGGCAGACTGGGGCCTCCCGCCTGCCTGGCGGCTCTGAGCACCCCAGCGGGTTCGCACTTCATTACCCGGGAAATCAATTTGCCTCCGCAGAGCTGCTGGCAGCAAAGCTCTTCCCCGGCAGCTTAGGACAGTGCAGCCAGCGAGGACAGCATCATCCCCAGAGGGGACACCGAGGCGGCTGCTTCCCACCTGCCTGGGGAAGGGGAGGCCTGGGCTGGGCACGTGGGGGGGGCCTCCCTGTGCTCTTTCACACACAGGAAATCAATTTGCCTCCGCAGAGCTGCTGGCAGCAAAGCTCTTCCCCGGCAGCTTAGGACGGTGCAGCCAGCGAGGACAGCATCATCCCCAGAGGGGACACCGAGGCGGCTGCTTCCCACCTGCCTGGGGAAGGGGAGGCCTGGGCTGGGCACGTGGGGGGGCCTCCCTGTGCTCTTTCACACACAGCGACCCAGGACACCCCCTGAGGGACGCGCTCTGGAGTCCGTGTCAGTCAGGAAATGGAAACCCCTCAAGGTGTTTGTTCCCGATGAGGGAACAGGTTGTGCAGGTGCTGGGGAGTTCAGAGGGCAAGGGTGCCTTCCGGAAGCCCAGTCCCAGCCCCCAGGACTGGGGAGGGAACGGCGGGGGGGTGGGGAGGAACAGCATTGCCAGAGCCTGGCGTGGGGGCTGGAGGCCGGTGCTGGGGCGGGAAGTGGCCCCCTGTCCTGGGGACGGGGCCGGACCGGTTATTGCAGCAGAATGTCCCAGACAGAAACCAGGAGGGGAGAGGCGCACGGGGCAGGCCCAGAGAGACCAGGTACGACCTTCCAGGCGTCTCCTCCCAGAGGTCACACGGACTCGATTCCCCCAGGACCAATGTGTGACGACACAGGCCAGGTGTTGCCAACCAGGGAAGCCCACCTGGGCCTCAGTGTGCAGAGTTTCTGTTGGGTGTGGTCGTGCGGACGTGGCTGGCCTCAGTCTCCAGCCCTGCAGAGGCCAAGGCCCCCATAAATGTCACTTGGGGGTGGCCCAAGGCCAGGAGGACAGGGACACTCTTGGGCAGGAGGTTCCGGGACCGGGGTCGCCTCCCGGGCGGGCAGGGCCAGGCCTGAAGCTCCTTGGAACTGCAGGGGGTGGCCCGTGTGGCTGTCCGTGGGCTGCCAGCTCCAGCGGGTGGGGGTGGCTGTGGTGCCCGTACACAGTGCCAGGCACCGTTATGGAGTCTTGCGTGTGCGACCTCATCTCACCCTCCCCACAACGCTATGGAGCAGGTGACATTATCACTCTCATTTTACAGATGAGGACGTCGAGGCACCAAGAGTCAGGTGACTTGCTCAAGATCACACAAGGACAATGTGGTGGAGCGTCTATCAGTGGGGCTGGTGAGGCTGCAAATGAGCGTTGCAGGTGTGTGCAGGTGAACGCAGGTAGGTGTGCGCAGGTGTGCTCAGGTGAGTACAGGCATGCACAGGTGCACTCAGGTGAGTACAGCTGTGCTCAGGTGTACAAAGGTGTGCTCAGGGAGTACAGGTATGCTCAGGCACACTTAGACGAGTAGGCCTGTTCAGGTGTGTGCAGGTGTGTACAGGTAGGTGTGCTCAGGTGTATTGAACTCCAGGCCCCAGGAACCCAGGCCCCTCCATGTGTCTTGCCCTTGGCTCCTGCTGTCCAGTCCTGGTGGGGGGACCTTCTGCGCAGGTGCGGCGGCACCTCCCCCTCCTTGCCCGGGCTAGGACATGCCCATACTGCCACCTGGTGGCCACCGCCTGGGCACTGGGGGCTGCTGGGTGCCAGCTGGGAGCCCCCCAGGCCCAGGCTGGGAGGACGCCGCTGCCCGAGGGGGTCCCTGGCCCTGAGCCTGTCCCCGGGGGGCATCTCACCGGGCGCATCCCCAGCCTCCCTGACCCCCCTGTGGTGGGCTGGGGCCTCTGGACCTTCCGTGCTGGGAGGAGACCAGCTATGGCGAGGAGACTTCAGGAAGTGACAAGTGCCCTGAGAAGGGGCGGAGAGGGGGCCTTGGTGGCAGCTCCAGGAAGGGGAGGAGGTGAGGTCTGAGCTGGGACCTGGTGTGCTGGGCGTGGGAAATGGGGACGGGGGAGGGCACTCAAGTGCAAAGGCCCCGGGGCAGAAGCGAGCGCGGAGCGAGAGGGTTCAGGGACACAGAGGCCACGTGGTCAGGGAGGCTGGAGGGATGGGTGGCCCCGGGTGGCCCTGTGGGTCTGAGCAAGGCCCTGGCGTTCCATCCTGAGAGCAGCGGCAGCTCCGGGTTCTCACGGGAGGAGCGCGTGGCCACATTTGTGGCTCTCGGGTTCTGGCAACGTTTCCTGCCCGAGGGCATCTGGGAGAACAGAGACCACGTCTTGGGCAGTTTCTGGGGAGCGGGTGCTCTGCTGGAGGGTGCTGGGAGTCTCCTGGGCCTGCCATTTCCGGACCTGGTCAGAGGCAATCAGACCAGGGACTACACTGAACCGAAAGGTACACGGTGAGCTGGGACGGGCAGATTTCGTGGCTGCGTTTTCCCACGTGAACACTTCTTTGTGTGGTGCACACAGGACATAGCTTCTAAATCCCTGCTCGGTCGGCAAGCTGGATAAACACATGTGGACGGGTAAACAGCCTGGTCCCAGCTCAGCCCGGCGCCCCGCCCCCGCACGGTTGCCCCGGGCAACAGGCTGAGTGGGGATATTGTCTCTAACCTTAAAAGCTGATTACAGGCCCTCCACGCCGCCAAGGGTCTTAAAATGGATTAGTGGGAGGGCTGGCAGTTTGGGGGCTTGGGCAGGGCTCCCAGCCTTGGCGCCCCCCGCCTCCCACGGGCGATTAACTTGTCTAGTGAGGACTGGGAGCCGCCGCTGCTCCTACACGGGGTGGGGGCGGGGGGAGCCGGGCCTAGTGGTGTCTCCAGCGAGAACTGTCTGCCGCGCAGGCTGCTCTCGGGGGCTCCGGCCTCGGAGTTTCCTGTCCAGAGTGGGGCTGGGCTGGCCCCATCTCAGGTCAGAAACGTCCCATCTTCAGGCTGAGAACCAAGGCCCATCTCTGCTTCTCACAGCCCAAGGCAGAGCCTGTCGTCTGCAGCTTCCAGAAGTATCCAGAATTGGCCCACTGCTCACTGCCCCCACCCCTGCCACCCTGGTCCAAGCTGCTGCCCCCTCGGGCTGGGACCGGTGCAGTAGCCAACGGCAGGTCTCCAGCTTCTGCTCCTGCCCTCCGTGACGGGCGGCCTCCTGCAGCCCCGGGACCCCCTGTTGGTGCGCAGGCCCTCGAGTTCTGCCCCTCCGTGAGTGTGGGTGTGGCCGTGGCTCACCTCTGACAAGTAGAAAATGACAAAAGCAATGGGCTGTCACTTCCGAATCAGGCCACACAAAGTCTCTGGCTTCTGCCTGGCTCATCCCCTCCCACACTCTTGCTCCCCCGTGATGAAGCCAGTGGCCACGTGAGAGCTGCCCCAGACAGGCCCACGTGGCGGAGGACTGACGGCAGCCGTTATTCAGTCCGTGGTGTTTCCGGTTCGCTGCTTGGTGACTGTGAAAGCACGAATTAGCCTGCGTCCCTGGTGTCCTGGCAGTGAGGAAGAGCAAAGGCCCCTGCTGGCCACCCTGCACGGAGCATGGCCGGAGTGAACTTGTGATGTGTTCAGTTGCTATGGCCTGGGGGCTGTTTGTTACGCAGCCCAGCCAGGCTGGCTGACTGACGCACTCCCCCAGACACGAACAGGGTCTGTCTCTGCAATCGGGACGTGGGGCTCAGGGCTCATTCTCAGGGATGCTCAAAACACCTTACCTCCTGGTCCCTCAGAAGCAGCTGGAAGCAGCAGGACAGGTGAGGTCTGCAGAGGTGTTGGCGAGGTGGCGGGCACAGCTCTGGCCCTGCCGTGGAAGCGGAGGACGGTTCCCGGGCTCCGGCCCCGAAGCGGGCGCGGGTCTGAGGCTCTCCCAAGCGGTGCCCGGCCCCGCCCGGGCTGATGCATGTGGAGATGTGGGTCCAGCCCTGCCGGCCCCCAGCTGGGAGAGGCCAGACCCCCTCCGCCCACCAGCCGCCGGGCTGCCAGGCCCAGAGCTGTCTCAGAGCCGGCCATGCGTGTGCCTGACGTGCCACACACGTCCACGACGCACTGCGTTTACAACGTGTTATTAATCACCACGCCGTCTCGTGCACACCTCCCGTGGATGAAGCCTGCTCCCCGGGACGGTTCATTGGTTTATTCACACGCAATTTCCATACGTCGCTAAAGATGACCATTTTAACAGTGTTTGCTGTAGACGCCGAGAGGCAGTTACACGTAACAGTGCATAAATCTGATCCCCTGCACTCAATTTTCTCAGACTGCAGAATCAATTGGAGTCTGTCAGGGTTTTATTCCAAAGTCTATTAACGCCCACCCTCCTTCCGCCCCCCACGATCTCCCCTCTCCTGAACTCAGCCCTGCAGGAGAAGATGCCTCCGGGTAGAGTAACAGCCTTTTATCTCTTTACAACAAAATCTAATTAGGTGTGAAGGGGACAGAGGCCGGGACAATCAGGCGAGTTGTGGGGGTCACCCTGGGCCACTGGCCGCCCCGCTTTGATCACCCAGGTGGCGTCCCGTCCACGCAGGGAGGCTCTGGGCCTCCCTCCCGTGCTGCTGCTGGGAGGAGGCCGTTCCAGGGCAGCGTCTGAGGGTGCTGAGCCCCTGAGGAGCCTCGTATACCCCCATGGTCCTGTCGCCGTGGTGGGGTGACGTTTTGGCTACAGTGACAGTACCTTAGAGGCACACGCGTGTTCTGAGCATGATGCACTCGCTAACCGTTTAGTCCACACAACAGTCCTACCATGCAGGTAGTGCTGTTAGCCCCATTTCACACGTGGGGAAACAGGCACAGAGAGGTTATGTAACTGGCCCAAGGCCACACAGCTGGTGTGGCAGAGCCAGGCACGTGCCCAGCCAGAGGCAATCGGGCTGTTTATTAAAGCCAATTTCACCCCGTCCGGGGCCCCGCGACATCCCGCCTGGGGCCACGCGCCGGGCAGTTGTGTCAACCCAGGGTAAGGGTCGGAGGCAAAGATCTCAGTCAACGGAGGTTTATTAGCCAAAGCTGAGGACGTGCCCGGGACAAACACAAACCACAGACAGACCTGAAGGGGAGTTTGGAAGCTTCAACATTTGAAGGCAACCAAAGAAAAAACCCATAAGGGGCAGTGAGACAAAACGGTGACGTCCTGTGAGGCCCGGGAAAGCTTCCGTGGCGCGGAGACGAGGCAGAAGCCGGAGCAGAGACAGGGAGGGGGCAGCGTCCACCACGCAGACGGCCCCGGCTGGGGGGAGGGTCTGACCCCGTCTGGTCCCTGCTCTGGGCCTGGGAGGACAAACCTGCAGCTCATGGCCTGCCTGGGATGGGACAGACTGTGGTTTAGGAGCCGGACGCAGCCTGGGGACCCAGAGTTACAACCTGCGTGTCCTGGTCTGTGGGCGGCCAGTGTGGAACGTCCTTGTGAACGGCCAGTGGGACTTCCTGGGGGTGTGAACAGAATAGAACCCAAACTCTGTAAAATAATTTAAAGAGGTTTATTCTGAGCCGAATATGTGTGACCATGAGAACCATGCCCAAGAACCCCTGAGCAAATGGTCTCCCCGTGGTTGGGTCACAGTTTGGTTTTATACCTTTCAGGGAGACAGGAATTACACATAAAGTCACAAGTCAGGACGTGGAAGGTGTACATTGGTTTGGCCCCAAAAGGTGGGACATCTCTGGGCAGGGGCATTACAGGTTACAGGTGGGTTCAAAAACTCTCCGATTTGTGATTGGTTAAAGAAAGGAAGCTTTGTCTAAAGGCTTGGAATGTTTGAGATAAGGAAGTCTGTTCATCAGAGACAAGCCACCAGACGTGTACCCAGACTCGAGTGATCTGTGGAGTAAACTGAGGACCTGCAGGTGTGGTTGGAGTTGTGTCCCGCATGGCCTGAGGCCTGTCACGAGTCACAGAGGACATCTCCAAGAAGGGGGCACCACGAGGCCGTCTGACCTCCCTTCTCACAGCCAGCAGCTCAGCTGGAGGGGGTTTCTCCCAGGGCAGTGGGTTCGGGGCCCTGCCTCCTCCTGGGAAGCTGGAGTGACGGGGACCTGGTGTCCACCCGAGGGTCAGAGAATGCGGAACTCAGCTCAGTGTTCGGTTGGGGAACCAGTTCCTTGTCACTTGACCTGAACATCTGAGGTCCGAGGGCGGCTGGACCTGGCCCCGTGCCGGACTCGCTGTCCCTCGGTAGCCGGCTGTCCCCAGAGGGCCACGTCCCCATTCTCAGCCCACGCGCCGCCCAGCCCTCCCCCTCCCCCGCCGTGGGGTGTCCTCTCCTCCCACCCGCACCTCCTTCCCCTCCTGGCAAGGCCGGCGGTGGCCTTGCCGCCTCCAGGCAGGCTTCTGGGACTCCCCCTGGCACACCTGCTGTGACCAGACCTCCAGCTGGGCCTGGGGCTGCCGGCAGCTCCCCGTGGGGGCCGGGCAGGGCTTTCCCTTCCAGGGGTGCTGCCCTGGGTGGGCAGTGTCCCCCCAAATTCATGTCCACCCAGAACCTCAGAATGTGACCTCATCTGGACATAGTTCTTTGCAGATGGAGTTAGTTGAGGTCATACTGAGAAGGGGGGCCCCTAAAACCAGTGACAGCGTCCTCCTAGGAGGAGACACAGAGAGAGAAGGTGACGC
>JAQIFY010006449.1:0-10289 GCA_028533085.1 Varecia variegata
CTCGGCAAACCCCAACGCAGTTCACCCCAACTCTCCGCCAGCTCCGCACCCGTGCAGCTGACCTCAACGTGGACAAAACACACAGCCGTGCTGAAGGTCTGAACTTCAATCCAGTACAAGAATTCACGCAAGCTACTACTGGGACCCAGGAACCCTACTACCTTTCCAAGTCCATTGACGCCATCTCCTAATGACACCTTTTCCTTTCTCCTCAAATTCCCAACACTCTCCCCCATTCTCACTCTGTTGACGGCCTTGCTTTCTATTACCCTAAAAAAAAATTACTAGAAGAGAATATTCCAGGTTCACAACAGATTCATTCACCCATAAGCACCTGTATCCAGACACTTCCTGCTCTATAGATGAGCCGCCTGAACTATTAACACTGTCTCGGACTAACCCCCACCTCTGTGCTCTCGCTCCCCTCTCATCTCCCAAGCAGTTCGCCAAATCTCTGCTGTATCACCAATTTCCCCATTTCTACTGGCTCTTTCCTATCAGAATACACACAGGCTTTAAGTTCTCCCGTGCTTACAAAATAATCCACTCTTTATCCCCATCCCTTTCCAAATACTGCCTCGTGTCTCTTCCCCTGTCCGGTGAAACTCCTGCTCAGAATTGCTGCAAATCCACAATCTCCAATTCTCCTGCCATTGTCTCTGAAACTGTTCTTAACAAGGTCTCCAACGGCCTCCATATTGCTGTGACCAAGACGGTTTCGAAGACTGATCAGGTAATTTGTAAAATGTCTTATCAATTTGATTTTGTCTGACTTTTTTTCTCATGGTTAGGTGGGGGTATAGGCTTTGAAGAAGAAGAACACAGAGGAAGGTGTAAGTGGCTTCATCACACTGTATCAGAGTCCACACCATCAACATGACTTATCACTGAGGTTAATATTGACCACCTGGACCGGGGGGTGTTTGCCACTTTTCACAACTGTCAAGTTAAGCTTTCTCCCCCTTTCCTTACTCTACCCTTTGAAAGCAAGTTACTATGCATAGGCCACAATAAGGTTGGTGCTGAGATCAGGAAAGGGGATTAAATTCCACCTCTTGGAGAAAAATGCTTTTTTAAAATAAATATAAAACCTTTTCAATTTCAGAAATACACATGGAGTACCTCAAAGCACTGAAAAATGCGAATTGAGTGCTCATTTAATGCAAGTCATTCTGCTAGGCACTTCAGAGAAGAGTCAGACATAGTCCTTCACCACAAGGAGTTTATAATAAAGATACCACAGGAAAAATGTGAGTTAAGTACTAAAGAACGTTAAAAAAGGAAAAAAATCAAATTCGGTTGAAGTAATGAAAATTCTCAGAGAACAAGTGATAGCTGAGCAAAGCTTTGAAAGCAGAGTAGAATTCTGACAGCTCAAAATAGATGGAAGGCATTCAAGATGGAGAAAAAAGCATAAACAAAATATGGGGTAGAAAAGGGCATATTTTTTCAGTCCAGTTTCAGACAAAGCACAAAGTTCTAGTCAAAAGCACAGGTGTGCGTGCACATGGACACTCTCACTCATGGTGTTCACTGTTCTGACTCCCTGAGCCAGTGGAAGCATCTATTTCAAATCCTTAGCAAGACTGCACAGCTTAGCATAAATGGATGCTGTTATGGGCTGAATTATGCTCCTGTTGAAGTCCTAACCCCCAGTACCTATGATTAGTTGGAGAAGGGGACTTTAAAGAGGCAATTAGGGCGCTCTGGGAAGCCGAGGCGGGCGGATCGTTTGAGCTCAGAAGTTCGAGACCAGCCTGAGCAAGAGCGAGACCCCCGTCTCTACTAAAAAATAGAAAAAAATTATCTGAACAACTAAAAATATATAGAAAAAATTAGCGGGGCATGGTGGTGCATGCCTGTAGTCCCAGCTACTCAGGAGGCTGAGGCAGGAGGATCAGTTGAGCTCAGGAGTTTGAGGTTGCTGTGAGCTAAGCTGACGCCTCGGCACTCTAGCCTGGGTGACAGAGAGAGACTCTGTCTCAAAATAAATAAATAAATAAATAAATAAATAAAATAAAAAATAAAGAGGCAATTAGGGTTAGATGAGGTCATAAGGGTGGGCCGTAATCCGATATGATCAGTGTCCTTTATAAGAGGCAGCTCAGACAGACACGTACAAAAGGAAGCTGACACTAGGATACAGGAAGAAGCCACACACATGCAAGGGAGGGGGGCCCAAGGACAACCTGAGGACACCTTGATCTCAGACTTCCCGCCTACAGAACTGTAACAGAACAAGTTTCTGCTGTTTCAGCCACCCAGTCCGTGGTATTTTGTTATGAGAGCCCTAGCAAACTAATACACATGATTAGAGATTCTAAATAAAAGATAATCTGGCAAAACTCCTTACAGTGATTTGGTATTTAAGCCTTGTTACGGAGTAGTTCTTTCAGTTCATTAGCGAGATGAAGTAAGAAGTGAGAAAAAGTACCATGGGGTGAAATACGGTGAGCCTCAGAAACAGCTCTAGTTCTAAGAAAATGTATCTCCTATAAGCCTGTGCATTCCAATCCTAACCACAATAGCAATTTTTGCTCTAATTAAATTCGCTCCCCCCAAAAAGTAGGCAATGACTACATGAAGTTTCTGCGGATCTCCACTGTTTCCCCGACAGCAATGGCTGCAATGCGCCTAAGTAAAAGGTCTGTTTCGGAAGCAAATAAAAAGAACAGAGAATGAATTCAGTGTTATTTACTAAGCGCGCATCTAAGACTAAAACTCGTCCTAAACGTTGGGAAGTCTACAAGGGCGGGAGCTCTACTACTCCTCGAACCGAACCCTCAAAGAAACCTACAGCAGGTGAGCGCAGGCCCAGGTGTTTGACTTTCAGGAGACCAAAGCGCCCGACGTGGGCAAGAGCTGCGGGTCCCACCACGGCACGAACACACGCAGCTGGGTCTCCCGCAAGCTCGCAGGCCTCACGCCCGTTCCTTTTGCCGATATTGTGCTCCCGAAACCGGGGAGGCTGTGAGCATTCGGTGCAAACACCCCTAAGAGATCAGACCAAACCCGACCCTGACCACCGGCACCGGCACTTCCGGAACAGCCAGCCCGGCGGAAGACGAAGGTCACGGACAGTTCACGAGCAAGCAAACCAAAAAACTCAGCTAGTTTGACCTAAGAAAGGAATCTACCACAAGGTTAAGCAGCAGGGAACTGGCAAACCTCTGTCTCGGTAACGATAGCAACTTCTGAACGAAAACAACCGTCCAGGGTTAAACAGGAAACAACGCTTGCTCCGCAGCTGGTTCGGCGAGCACACGCTCCCGGGCGTCGGGAGTTCCGGGTTCCGCAGGAACGTTCCGGCCGAGGTGCGCATGCGGGCGTCCGGACCCGGCCCAGGGAACCCGCCCGGACCTGCACGACGGGAGGGAGCGAAGGGGGCGGGGCATAAGGGAGGCGTGGTCAACTGGAGGGTGGGGCCGCGGCGTTGCGCGGAGGGCGGGACGGAGGGAGTCGTACGCAAGCCCCGCCCCTCTCGGCGCTTCCCCCGGAAGAGCGTCATCACTGCTATAAAATGGCGTGCGCGGAGGGGCTCGGCCTTTTCCGTCCGGGGAGCGCTGTGTTTAAGTGATCGTGGGGTGTTGGGGGTGTCGTGCGCCAGAATGCTAATTGGGACGGAACGGACTGGCTTTCCCAAAACGCAGGGGACTCGGGAAGCTTGTGGGGTCGGTCGGGCAGGGTCCGCTTTGAAAACCTTCCGGCTGTCAAGCGTGTCCGGACTGAGATGCCCCTTAGGTCACGGGACGGCCGCGTGCGGCCCCGGGCCCTAAACCCCGGCGCGCCTGGGGCGTGCCCCGGGGGAAGGTTCCGTGCAGCTGCTGCCTGCGGCGAAGGTCGTTAGTTCCGCCATCGGTGTCGTGTGGCCGTCGTGTCACCGTTAATTTAGCGTCCGCACCCCGAGAACCGCCGGTTTGACCCCGACGGTGAGTGATGTCTCTCGGGGCTGCGCTTGGCTGTTCAGTTTCGGATTCTGAATCTCCATGTGTCTTTGGGACCTGTCAACTGTGGCAGTCTCCCTTCCTAGCCATGGAAGAGCATATTCTTGTTTATTGGCAAAGCTGTCACCATTTAATTGGTATCAGATTCTGACTTGCACAAGTAACATTCTTCGCTACTGAAACTGCGAGGGGTGCCGGTTATCGGGCAGACTTTTCTAAACTGTGGTTTAAATGTTCTAGGAAGCTGAGCTCGTTCCGATTGGTGACGGGAAGGTGACAAGGTACGTTTCCTTTGGCATATTCCGAGTCAACTCGCAACCCCTTAGCGCTGACACTGGAAAGCCGACGTCGCCCGTTTTGCTGGTTTGTAATCTGAAAACCAAGTGACTTTGTTGTTGAAATCGCAGAGCGGTAAGTACACAGACCTGAGGTTTGTAATCCCGGTTTTTTTTCTCTTGCAGATACCAAATCCGTGGTGATGATGAGTGACGTCTTCACGCGGTGTCCTGCAGTGGATTACCAAAATTTCTTAAAAGTATTTGGAGGAACGGCTGTTTCCTGTAATGTTCTGGAAACTACCAGAGCACCAACTTTAAATAAAGGCCTGAGTTTTGTAGAGGGGATTCCTTGATAATGAAATAAATGCTTAATTCATGTGGAAACTCAGTGTTCCTTGACTGATTAATAGGCAGAAAGGTTGTTAAAAAATAGCGAACAAAATATTAATACCTCCTGGTACTGTTGTTCGGTTATAACAGCGTTTGGGGAAAACTTGTCATTTTTATAATCACCAGGTTAAGCCCAAGAAAGGGAGCAGACACCATACCACACAAAAGATAAAGGCAACTATACAAGGTGGAAAGTTACACACTTTTATTTACACAGATGTGCACTGAACATTTTATCTTTTAAAAGTCGCACAAGAAAATTGGCTATAATAAAAGCATGTTAGATGAACCGTGTATTCGATTTCTGGATCGAGCAAACTGCAGGCTGCCGGTTTACTACCTTTCAGGTTTGCTGATCCTCAGTCCACTTAATCGTAAAGGTTGGCTTGCATCAGCACTGTAATTAAATTACAAGGGCAGCCTGTGAGGAAGTTTTGGTAAAGATAAATTTTCACACCAATATTGCACATTTTTCCCAAGCCCTTGTGCAAGTGCCTCACCATGTGTAGTTCTATCACCTAAATGTTAATGCTGCTTAAAAAGTTCTAGCAAAAAAATCATGAGCTTTTTAGAAAAATTTTAACGCTGTTCTGCCTGACACAAATCTGCAAAGCAGAACTATAAGCACCTTTAGTTTTGCACCAGTTTTTATAAATAGAGATTTACAAAAAGGGGTTATGATTTGATGCAGAAGGGAAAATGGCGAAGGTCCTTATGACAGCTATTTAAGAGGATTATTTATAACCATCCTAAATTTCGTGCTAACCTCTTCACCTGTCTTTATACTGCTTGGGGTTTGGGGAAGGATTCATGACATTAGCAATAATTCTCACGTCTGGAAGTGTCCAGCGTGCCTTTAACATTTGAGCAAAGATTTTGCATTGCTACCCACAATGGCCTGCAGAGGTACACAGTAAGCAGCTACCCCCTACCACTAGGTGGGAGAGCAGTGAGGAAAAAATAATCTGTTGTCAGCCCTTCTCCAGCTGCCTCACCTTGATCTAAGCCTGTTGCCCTATTTGAACACTAGGCCTGCTGCTGCTACAAAATCTTACTGGCCTTTTATAAATTGTCAGTGAGGTGTATGGCCGCCTAATGCAGCGCCTGGCATACACTAACTGGTGTATGCCTTAAGTGGGTTGAAACAGTTATTTTAAAACTTTCCCAAATACATAGGCCCGGAAAGCCTTTGTACTAATGAGTTTTTAGTTACTAGTGTTTCCTGATTAATTGTATCAGGTTATTTTTGGAACACCTACAGGTAGGAGTCAAATTACAGGAAAGTTTCAGCAGGTGGCGCTCTTCCATCACAGTCCGTGGAGGATGATGCTAAGGAAGTTAACATTTCTTCTCCACTAAGTTAAATCTGCAGTGGTTAAAAGTGATTAGATACGTTAACACGTTGGATAGATTGGGTTGTATATCCAACTAGCAATTTTCAGTTTGCCAGAAATCCTTCCAGATTTTGTTAGTAACTTACATATAGTACCTAGAACTTAATTTTGAGGGGCGCGTGTGGGTCTTGCTATGTTGCCCAGGCTAGTTAATGGTTTCTGTAGTGTTTGGTACTTAACAAGGATACTTGTTTCCAAATACCAATTGGATCACTTCATTTGGGAATGTACTGTGACAAATGTCCTTGTGGCTTAATGATCCTATTATTCTGGAAATTGTTAACCTTTTTGGCCCTTGATTTCGTTATTTGACAAAGGCTACAGAGATAATGATATGTGAAGATTTCTTGTCCTTTGAAAAGACCTTGGCATAAAAAGGAAATAACGCCACTCTTTTGAATGTAGTGAAGGGTATTTTTTATGTCAAATGTGGGCACTTACTACAAATTCATACACCATATTGACTGAATTATATGGCATTCTCAGTCCAGATAAATGTAAAAACAGCCTTAATTGCAAAATCAATAAAGAAGAATCTGGAGAACGCTGAGAAACAGGCAAATAGATAAATATGGCTCCAATGAGAATAAGTTGAGTTTCCGGTGAAATCTGGGTAGACGACAATCCTAATGAAGGACAATCAGTCTTACACTGAGGTATCTGTAACCAAAAATGTTCGCATCACAAATTCTCAAAAGCAGCAAAAGGTACACACTTGAAACCACAACGTCAAGCAGAAAGACGGGTCTCGATCCGCATAAGTTGTCCTCTCGGGGTGACTGCTCACAGTGGAAGTTAAAACTGCCATCGGTTTCTTCACATACTGTTCCGTCTTGAGGTTTCCATGAAGAATTACAGTTGGGTGACACTTTTTATCCAAGGGACAAAGGCTGAGACTTTGGTGTAGACACCAGGGGAGTCCTTGACCCCACAGCCATGTCCCCAAGAGGTGACCCCGTACACCACCCAGCTGGCGCCAGGCCGCTCACACACGAGGGGCCCCCCGCTGTCCCCCTGGCAGCTGTCCACGCGTGTGTGTGCGCGGAGGTCTCCGGCACAGAGCATCCTCCCGGTAAACCGGCCCTTAAAACGTTCTTCACAAACCCGCTTGGGAAGCAGGGGGATGGCTGCTTGCTGCAGCGTCCTCGAATAGGCTCGTCCTACTCAGACCAAACATCCGAATTAGTCAACGGGGTTCCGGCTGATGAGCACAACATTTAACAAACGGTCTTAAACTATCTACCATGGCATTAGTGCAGTGGTAACTATCAATGGCATCTGTCACTAGCTGCCCTTTTGCATGCTGACACTTTCACCCTTACTAATTTGTTTCTCAGTACTGAATCTTTTCAGGAATAACGATTAACATTAGTAACATAAAGGTAATCTAAAGAAAGCACGTTTGTGCAGGCTTTACTATTTGAATTCTGTATATTAAGAAGCTGAGATCCTAGCAGTCCGGGAGGCCGAGGCGGGCGGATCGCTCGAGGTCAGGAGTTCGAGACCAGCCTGAGCAAGAGCGAGACCCCGTCTCTACTAAAAATAGAAAGAAATTATCTGGCCAACTAAAATATATATATATACACAAAAAATTAGCCGGGCATGGTGGCGCATGCCTGTAGTCCCAGCTACTCGGGAGGCTGAGGCAGGAGGATCACTTAAGCCCAGGAGTTTGAGGTTGCTGTGAGCTAGGCTGACGCCACGGCACTCACTCTAGCCCGGGCAACAAAGCGAGACTCTGTCTCAAAAAAAAAAAAAAAAAAAAAACTTTATTGAGATTATCCACCAGTAGAAACACACTTCTTTGACACTCTTCAAGAATGCAGTCTATCAGTGTAATTATTTTTAATGGAGAGCAACCAACCTATTATTGCTCCTTATTCGATATTCATTTGTGAACTGAGCAGGTAACACAGGTGAGACTCGGGTCTGTTTCAAGACCCATCCTGAGCAAGCACCGGCCTGTACAGGTTGATTTAACTCTACGGCAGGATAATGCAGAAAGCATCCAGGCAGGGTGGGGAACCCGTGGCCTTCTAGGTCCTTAAGTGCAGCCTTTTGACTGCATCCAAATTTTACAGAGCAAACCCTTTTATTAAAAGGGGTGCAGCAGAGAGAGATGAAGCTTTTCTAGCCTCCTTTGGGGCTTAAAAAGGAAGTTTTGCAATCAGAAGGCAGCGGGTTCCCCACCCCTGCGTGGAAAGAACAGGAGGGGAAGAAGGGGGAGAGAAGAGCTTCACTCCAGCCTCAGCTCCACTCTGACCTCCGCAGCTCTGCCTTTGTCTGTCCTACAGGAATTCTCTGTAGTTTGACCAAGGTCTCCATTGCAAAGTGACAAACCAGCCAAGTCCTGTGCTGGGCCAGCTACATCAAGCCATCTGGAAAAGCTTTTTAAAGTACAGACTAAAAAATAATTAAACTAAATTAAATATAGACTGTCAAGCCCAAGTCTCGGAGTAGGGTCTAAAAAATCTCTTCCCTTATCCCTCCCCCCCTCACTAGTTTGGGGAACTAAAAGTTACTAGAAGATTCTCTAGCCCTAAACCCCACAGGCAATTGAGTTCTCTCGGTTTGGTGCTACAGTTCTGTCTTTTAATTTTCTTGCTTTTGTTAAGAGACAAATTCTCGCTCTGTCACCCAGGCTGGAGTGCAGTCTTGAACAGCTGGGCTCCAGAGATCCTCCTGCCTCAGCCTCCCAAGTAGCTGGGACTACAGGCATGCGCCACCATGCCTGGCTAATTTTTCTATATGTGTTTTTAGTTATCCAGATAATTTCTTTCTATTTTCAGTAGAGACGGGGTCTCGCTCTTGCTCAGGCCGGTCTCAAACTCCTGACCTCGAGCGATCCTCCTGCCTCGGCCTCCCTAGTAGCTGGGACTACAGGCATGCGCCACCATGCCCGGCTAATTTTTCTGTATGTATTTTTAGCTGTCCAGATAATTTCTTTCTATTTTTAGTAGAGACGGGGTCTCGCTCTTGCTCAGGCTGGTCTCAAACTCCTGGCCTCGAGCGATCCTCCCGCCTCGGCCTCCCTAGTAGCTGGGACTACAGGTGTGAGCCACCGCACTTGGCTGATTTTTTTCCTCTTTGTGGAAACGTGGTCTCCATGTGAGAATCCAGATCACACTCGTGCATTGCACACTGGGCAGAGTCTCCAGACGGCTAAGCCTAAACCCATTTAAGATCTCGCTGCCCAGAGCATGTCCACCAATGCAGGTGACACCAGACACGGGCGGGGCCCGCCTCCCTCACCCGTTCCTGTGTTGTCTGCGTTACCTGTGTCCCCCCACCCTGTTACGTAACAGGTGGCGGCCGTCTTCTGCGGCCTCTCTCTCCGGAGCGGCAGACAGGCTGGCAGGACGTGGCTGCTGAGTCGGGCGCAGTGGCCTTCTTGTCCCTGTAACCTCACCAGGGCAATGTCATAGTCGCTGCTGTCCGGCCGATACTCCCGGTGGATCACGATCTGCTGGATTCCAATTTCCTCTTCAAACTCCTCTGGCACCAGAGTGTGATAGTCCCCAACGCGAACAGCGTAGTTCTTAGTGCCGTTGCCGTACCTAAGAGGCGGGGACAGCTGATGAGACACCTGTGTCACATACCGCAGAGTGGCGATTTGCAGCAAGACGGTTACTGGACGTGTCGTGAGCCCGTCCTTGAAATCCTCAGCCCCTCCTGTAAACGTGACCTTCTTTCCACTTCTCTGACCCTGGCACCAGTCCCCTACTGAAACTCACTGTCATCACCTGCTGTCTTCATTCACGTCCCTGCATGACCTAGGTTACCGTGTCACTCTCTTTTCCGAGAAGCAGCACACGTGGTAGATGAGTGGAAAATACAGGCTAATCATTAACCTGTCATTTCTGCACCAAATGAAAAAGACTCAAGACAGGAACAATAGTCTGGGCAAAATTACTGTCCTGTGTTTGCTATCTGCATTTTTCTGTCATTTCTGAGAGTGTGAGCTTGTCACCAAGCTCCTGGAGGGGAGGAACCAGGTATGACCCTTGTACCCAAGTGCTTAGTGCCTGCTACTTTCTTCCCAGCGGACAGACTCCACGGTCCCCATCCGTGAACCGAACACAAACCCAAACTATGTTCTCACGTTAACGCTTATTCATTGTACTCCTTCGCCTCTTTTAAACCTTGGCTCAGATGTCGCCGTGGTGAAATCTACTTTGACACCTTGTATGTAAAACCCCAACCCACCTCTCTGTCCTCCGTCCCAGCACTCCTGGTATCTTCGATCTGCTCTGCTTTTCCTTTGTTTTAGCACCACTTTCTAA
>JAQIFY010000645.1:0-14889 GCA_028533085.1 Varecia variegata
AAAGAAAGATATAATGACATCAGCCTTTCCAGTATTATTAACAGTTGGCCCCTGAACTACACAGGTTTGAACTGCATAAGTCCACTTATACACAGATTTTCTTCTGCCTCTGCCACCCCTGAGACAAAAAGACCAACCCCTCCTCTTCCTCCTCCTCTGCAGCCCACTCAATGTGAAGACAAGGAGTATGAAGACCTTTATAATGATCCACTTCCACTTAATAGCAAATTTCTTTTCTCTTCCTTATGGTTTTCTTAAGATTTTCTTTTCTCTAGCTTACTTTATGGTAAGAAAACACTATGTAATACACATAGCATAAAAAATACATGTTAATCAACTATATACGTTATCAGAAAGGCTTCCAGTTAACAGTGGGCTAGTAGTAAAGTTTCTGGGGAGTTAAAAGTTACCCACAAATTTTTGACTGCATGGTAGATCAACATCCCTAACCCTCACATTGCTCAAGGGTCACCTGTATAAATTTAATGTGATAAAATTAAATTCCCAAAGGAGTTTTCATAACAGTTCATAACATACAGGCTCTCTGAACACTGATATAAAAGTAAAAAACAACAAGAACATCCAAGATAGCTTGAAAACTGAATGAGATGCTCTACTGAATACCACATTTCTGAAGTGATGGTAGTTAAAACATTGTGATATTGGCACAGAAATACATGCATAGCCCAATGGAACAGAATAGAGAGCCTGAAACACACACTTATATGGTAACTTGATATGAGACATGGCTTTCCACATCAATTGAGAAAATGGCTTAATGTTCATCCATATAAAAAAAATAAAATAAATTGAATATCTATGTCATACACAGAAATCCATTGCAGGTGATATAAATCCAGTATTATACACAGAAACCCATTTGGGGCAATATGAAGCTATATCTGTAAAAAGTAAATCTCTAAAACTTTTAGATGAAAATGAGAAATTTATAAGCTGTGAATAGGGAGGATCTTTCTAAATAAAACCAAAACAGATAAAATTTAATCAAAAATTTAAAACTTCTGTGCTGCTTTAAAATGAATGAAA
The DNA here is from genome assembly GCA_028533085.1 of Varecia variegata. Lineage (NCBI taxonomy): Eukaryota > Metazoa > Chordata > Mammalia > Primates > Lemuridae > Varecia > Varecia variegata. Next base: position 1,048 of record JAQIFY010000645.1, read on the forward strand.
ATAAAAGCTAAAGATTAGTAGAAAGTTTAGCAATACACAAAAGACAGACTTCTTGACAGTGAAATGTAAAGACTTTTTACAAATCAAAAAGAGAAAATCCAAACAGTCTAAAACAAAACTGGGCAAAGATGTGGACAGGCAATTCACAGAAAAGGATACCTTAATGGCAGATAATCACATAAAAGGAAAATTACTCTTACAGGAAATCAGACAAAGTTAAATACAAACTGCATTGAGGTTTAATGTATTAATATTTCCATCAGGTTGGCAAAAATTAACAAGTCTGAAAATATCAAGGGTTGGCAGGACAGTCATATAGTGCTAGTGAATGTAAAATTTAGTCCAACAGATTTGTAAAACATTTTGGCAAAAACTACTAACGTCAGACACATTCACACACTAGACTGAAAGATTCTAACCCTAGGGGGGAAAAAAAAATCACACAGGTGACTGAGGAGCCCCACAAGAATTTTCATTGCCAGTTTTTTATAATATAAAATATTAGAATCAACATAAACATTCATCAACCAATGAATAGATAAATTATAATAGAACCAGAAAGGAATACAACAAAGCAGTTAAAGTATAGCTGTATATATGCTAATAACTAAAGCAACTTGACAAGTATATGTGCAGTATACCATGCTTATGAATGTTCAAAACTTGCAGAAACCTATTATATATTGTTTATATTTTTCCCACATGTGTATATATCCACAAATACATACAGAGAGATGCTAAATATCAATTTATGATCTGGGTAAACAGAAGGTTAATAGAATTGGGAAGGAATACAAGGGCCTTCAACTTTATCTGTAATCACTCATTTGTTTTATTTATTAAATCCCAAAAGATTTTGAAGAAACTATATCAAAACATTAAAATTTTACAAAGCTGGATAATGGACATATTATTGTATTATAATTCCCTCTGCACATGTTATTATGTTTGACATATTTTATTTTAGAAAGAAAGAAACCTAACTCCATCTGAGCCATTAAAAGAGGAAGGGAAAAGAAGGAGAGGGATATACTAGTTTCCTCATCTACAAAATGGAGAGAAAAACACCTTCTTTTAAGAATTGAGCATTGGTTACTCTATTTCCATGACATCTGTACTCCTGAAACTTTTAAACTCGGAGGGCTTGAACCTTCATAAACCAACTTCCATCTCCAAAACACAGCCTTACTTGAACTGACAGATCAAAATGATATAACTAAATCATTTATCCTATGAAGTAAATGAAAAATTATTTTCCATCAGTCCATTTTGTTCATAGGATAACAGAATATATTTCTTTATACCTTATTCCATTTCAGTTTTTAAAAATAGGATTACCAGTCCGGGCAACATAGTGAGACCCCGTCTTTACAAAAATTTAAAAAAAGAAAAAAGTTAGCCAGGGGTGGTGGTGTGCACCTGTGGTCCTAGCTACTTGGGAGGCTGAACTAGGAGGATCACTGGAGCCCAGGAGTCAGAGGTTGCAGTGAGCTGTGACTGCTCCAACCTGGGCAACAGACTGAGGCCCTATCTCAAAAAAATAAAATAAAATAAATAAAAATAGGATTGTATGCCTACTTTAGTTTTTATTATCATCTATTACCTTCCATTACTGTGTTCTTTTATTTTTACAAAACAGCTTGTCTCTGTAAACTCTTCTTTCTGTGACTGTAAGAAAGCAGTAAAATGAGTATGTACAATCAGAAAAACAGCATTTAATAGTTTAGACAGTGACAGAAATTTATTTTTAATAATTTTAAGAAAAAAAATTGTGCAAAAAGTGTTGAGTTCTATGAGTAAATGCGTATTTCTGATACATCATTTGAAAGAGTAAAGGATCATGGTGTGACTGATGACTATAATCCTTGCAGACCCCTAGCATTTGCCACCTTGTTTCCTCTGCCTTCTCTTTCTCCACGACCATAGAGTTGAATTCCCATCTGCTGGTTCAATTTTGCCCTAGTTTTCCAAGCTAATTTTCCATAAGACATTGGAATGATCTGCAGCTGAGTCTCTCCACCCTGCCACGTCTCATTGAGGTGGGATCTACCCCTGACCACGACACAGGAATCCTGAGTTCCTATCTGTCATCTCTACACAATCCAGTATGGCAGAGGTAAACCCTGAACTATCCACAGGCCACTGGGGTGGGATGCTTCCTGGGTCCTCATCTCCATTGTTTTGCCAGGTTACTTCAGTAACCTGATCACCCACAATTAAAGTAATACGAAACAGAGTTTTATTAATAGAGCTCCTTAGAGCTGGGGCCCACACCTGAATCCCGATAAATGGTGCTTCCTTCCAGGCCTGAACTGGCTGCTGGAGGCTCATCTAAGTGCAAATATTTTAAAATCACCTGCTGGAAACCCTGACTTTGAAATCAGGCAGCCACCAACACACCCTACTCCTCTTCCTACAGGACTGGAGCTCAGGGTACCAAAGGTTGTCTGAATCTTTGAGAGGTGTTTTATTGCCAACCTGGGCTTTCAGAAGCTAATCTTTTCCACTGCCCTTCCACAGACATTTTGTCTGATGCTAAGGAGCATGTATCAACCCACGTTCACTTCTCTTTGGGCCTGGGCCGGCCTAGGAAGATCATTTATGAAATGAGATAAGTTTAACTTAAGGGCAGTTCTTAAGTGACGCCATGCAATTACCAAATGGCAGTATCATTGCACAGCAAATGAAGGTTGATTTTTTTTTTAATGATGGTCTTATCACAGCAAGGTACAGATCTCAAAAGACAGAAATCCTCTGGGCTCTATAATTATGATTCCTTTAGCTGGTAAAAACAGTAAGGCATTGTCCCACCTTAGTATTTATTCATGGCAAAGCTGCAATAAAAGTTCCAAGAAAAGTAGCTGGAGAACCTAGGAGCATGTAAAGGGAATCAGGCAAACAGCACCACAATGCAAAATAGAGGGAGAAAGCCACACCCCCTTTGAAGGATAAAGCAGCAGCTCCATTAATCAGGAAAGCCTAAACCAATTCAAAAACATAATAGAAAGAAAAATAAACAAACATGAAAGATATCATTTGTGGTTTATCCTATGTGCTCCTGTACAAGTTTGTCTTATGAATAGAAAACTCAAAATGTGCTCTCAGATTCTGAAATAATATATCCTCTCAAGCTTTATCTGAGTTTATAAACACAAAAAGGGCGTAGATGAATTTAAATTGCAATATGAGAACAAATTTAACTTCTAAAAGAAACAGAGTTTGAGGTGGAGTAAGTCAGAAATCTCAATGTTTATCTCCACATGCATTTATTCCTGGCACTACACTGGAGTTCTCCATGGAGTGTTTATCTAACTTGGTTTTCCTCTGATGGATCTTCTGGCATACCACATAAGCACACAGACCATGTGTACCAGTAACCACTTTCTCCCTGTGAAGAACTCCCAGTGCCATCATGGGGAAAAGGGAAGGAACTCACACATGTCAGGTATCTAGTAAAGGGCTGCTACTGCACAAAGCACTCAGCAGTTTTTTTGACATTTAAACTTGTGACCACAGTGTATATTTGAATTCTGGAGATTAAAAAAAAAAAAAAATGAAGCTGCAAGAGGGACCTATATTCATTGAAGATCCCCTAACTCTGATGTACAACAGCTGCCTAGATTTGAACCAAAATCCACCTGGATCTAAGCCCATGCATTCTCTTTTCTCAATTCCCTGTTAGGTGAAGCCAGATCACACTATGTCTTTACTGTGTGGCACTGGAAATACTGCAAGTAATTGTCTGAAAGAGAGCACTATCAAGATAATCCCCGATCCCTTACTTTAGAGATCCATAATTTAACAATTGCAACCATCATATTACTTTCCTTACTTTGGAGCCTTCAGTGTATGTCTCATTTTTGTATTCTTCAGTGGTGAAGTACTCTGGTTATAATTTCGATCTGTTTTCTCACTTAGAAAACAAAGAGGATACACACTGATAATCAGTATGAAAAAAAGAAAATAAATAAAAGAAAAAAGAAAATAAAGGGAGGAAGTGGAATTGCCGTTTTAAATCTTAAGAGTCATTGAATAATTTTATGCAGAAAAGTAAACTGATCTAATCAATTTACAAAAAAAGGCACACAAACTACTAAGACATGTTTTAAAAAAGCAACTGAGGAAATCTGAATATATTGAGTATAAAGTGATATTAAGGAGTCTTTTTTAATTTTGTTAAGTATGATAATGGTATTGTGGTTATGTAAGCAAATGATTTTTTTAGAGATCCATATTGACATATGAGGATTGAAAAAAAGATGACAACACCAGGGATTTACTTTAAAATACTTCTTCCCTCCAAAAATGAAAGCAAGTGAAGCAAGTGTGCCAAAATGTTGATAATTATTGAATCTAGGTGGTGGCTATATTGAAATTCATTATGTTATATTATCTCTATTTTTGTGAATGTTTTAAAAGTACCATAATAAAAAAATCTACCAAAAAAAAAAAACCAGAAATCTTTCAACCTCAAAAAAATGCAATACCTTTTATGTGAAATTCAGTTACTTTGATCAAGAAACATCTACTCTCTAATACCAGAAATAAAACCTTCCAAAATGTAAATTTTGGAAATATTAATATGATGTATTTTGTTAAGAGAATCTATCAGTAATGATGTTGAAAAAAAAAAAAACTTGTCTTTCAACAGACAAGTAGAGACCAATCACCTTTTGTCAAAACACTGAACAAGAATTAGAGGAACAATCTCTTAATTAAGACATTGAAAATCTACCCGAATTCACATCTTTAATGAAAGCTACAAGAAATCAAGGATTTGCTGGAGAGATCAAAATATCTTTATGTCCTTGGTTTAAAACCAGAATGGTCACCAAGTAAATGAGAGGCAGAAAGAAATGCTTTGTGAAACACTGATGGAAAACAGTCCTTCCTTACTGGAATCGAAGGTGTGAGAACTGAATGCCTTTTAAGCTCTCAGATGCCTATTCTGGTCTCTAATACAAGTCCTGGGTTTGAGAGAAGCCAAACTGTTCATTCAGGTATTGAACTACTGACTCTTCTATTATTAATAAAAGTGAAAATAAAACTTTTAATCCAAATTCTACCCACAGTAACCTGATCAAACACAGTTAAGGTAGTGCCTAAGTCAATTCTAGAAACAGAAAATGGCTATTGAGAGTCACAAGTTTTTTGTTGTTGTTGGTTTCCTACCCCATCCCCACCCCCCAGCATGCACAGGAAGGACATGAACACATTAACTCAACCTAATGAACAGGTTCCTGTCTGCAAATACATCCTTGGAGCTTCCTCTGGATAAGGAAGCTCTTTATCAGTGTCTGGACTAGCAGAACTATAAATCAGCTACACAGTCTTCCTGCTGCTGCTAGTCCAGTTTTGCCTTGGTATTCACCTAGCTTCGTAAGGACTAGGTGCTCTCTCAGCAAGAGAAAACAAAAATCTGTCTTTAAGTCCAGGCAGGAGTAAAGCAGACAATACAAACTTGTCTGACTTCAAAGCACAAGGCGTATCTTTCACTAACTAAACAGCAATCCCTGCAGGAGTGACAATGGGAGCTTTCTTCCCTATTATTGTTTGAAACAATCACAAGCTATTTGTTCATTTTAATTAGTTTATATCTAGTATTAGGCAGCCTTGATGAAAAAAATGTTCTTTGTTAGCAAATGAATAGAGTAACAAACAAAACCAAAAGCTTTTTTTAAAGTAATTGTTGTTTTGGTTTTAGAAAAGGAGTTTCAAGCCTTTTACACTTGAATGTGGGTTTATCTTTACACAGGTCCCTGAATTCACTCTCAAAGAATGCAAGTTGATGTGCCAGACAATACCAGCTAAGCTGATCGAGTGAACTGCGTATTATGCTTTGCCTAAAGAGATGCTGTATTTAAATTATTTTTACCTCCTCTGAGCTTGGGAAAAACTGAGAATAAGAGAGAAGACCTCAATGCAAGCATGGGGGCAAGGCAAAGTCAGCCTTGGGCTAAAATTTGACTGTACAAATTACATGTGAAGAGCTGACATATAGCAGGAGGCCCATCACTGACCAGAGGATCCTGGGAACCAAGTGACCCAGTGGTCTGCATCTCTCCAGAACAGTAAGTTACCTCTATCACCTAACACCAGAGTTTATAGTGGGCTCCTTCCAAGTATGCTTACTTCCCCAGCTATCAATTGCCACTACTGTTCCCATCTACCTCAGTTGAGAGTAATTAACCAATCTGCTCAATAGAATTATCAAAAGTCAGGGTTTGAACCCAGGTCTAAGATTCCAAAGCCTGGGTAGCCATTAAACTACACTACTATTGATTCTTTAAGATTAATGTTAAATTCCTTAATATGATTTATTTGCAAAACCCTGCAAAAATCTCCAGCCTTATAATCTAACCCATTTATGCTAATTCTAGCATTTGCCAATTTCTGTAGTGTAAATACTCTACTGAGGTTGATTTCAAGCTACCAGCATGAAGTCAACCAGCTTATAAAATTCCTGAAAATTTAACAATCTGCCGCTCCTTGAGCTGGCAGAGGTGGCTCTAGGGACATCACTGTTGACAACCCCATGCCCCACTATACTACAACTATCCTAAACGAAATTCTAAATGCTGTGCTCTCTTGCTCTCTCTCACCTTGGGACATTTGACATTCACACATACTTTTTCTTCTCCTTTACCAAAATAACTCATAGTCATTAGTTCCCAGCCTGGTGGTCTTCCTTCAAGAAGCCTTCCCTGATCCTCCAAGTCTTTTCTGGATGTTCCGCTTTACCCGTGGAACACCCAATACTTCCTGTATCATCGCATTCATGACACAGTGTTGGAACTTGTTTCCTTATCTGTGTGTCTCCCACTACATTTCTAAACTCTAGCAGGACCAAAGCCTCATTTCTTGTATTCCCCAGGTTGGCCACAGGGCTTGCTGAACAATAATAAAAATTCTTGCTAACACAGATTGAGTAATATATGCCAAACACTACTCTAAGTTTTATATAGATCCTCTCATTTAATCCTTAGAACCACCCAATGAGATTGGCTTCACTATTGCTATGCTCATTTTGCGGGTGGGGAAATAGAGGCACCGAGAGGGTGAACATCTTCCTCTCAGGCTCAGTTAATAAGTAAATGGATTCAACTCAGGCAGTGGGACTGGAGAGCCCATATGCATCCTTCAAGAAACCAGTGTTTCTTGACCTTTTTTTTTCTTTTCTTGTTAGTGACCCTGAAGGAGAAGATATTAATTAAGTTTAAATTCTCCCTAAGGAGAAATTAAATACTAAGGAATAAGATTTTGTTGGGTAAAGTTAAGCTTTGAAAGGGCTTTGCGTCTCCCAAGATCTAACTTTTGCCCTCTTGTATCATTCTGCATCTTGCTTTCTTTTTCTTCCATATCTTTGAGCAGTATATAGCTTTGCAGATATCCTCATGTTTTAACTGCTGAATGGTATTTCAATCAGATCCACAAACTTGAATTTATTAAGTCTTTGCACTATTCGATATTCAGAATGTTTTGCACTTCCTGGTTTTCAACCAATGCTTCAATGAATCTTTCTATGCACTCCTCCTTGGGCTGCATGAGTGTTTTTCTAATGTCGATAGCAAGATAGGGGCAGGGTATGTGTAAATTATGTAATTTTCATAGATGCTGTCAAATTACCCTCCACAGTGACTGTACCAATTTACTTCCCACAGAGAATTTATGAGAGTACACATTTCCCCTGGTGTTTATTAAATATAACCTCTTTCAACCTTGGGCAGTGTTAAACATTTTAATTAAATGAGTCATTGAGAAGTATTTATGTTACTCACCAGCTGATAGGAGCTTATGTAACAGGGAAGATGTGCAGATGAGATGCTGCTGTTGGAAATAGGGCCTAACTCACTACGCAAAACGCTAAGCACAGTCACTACGTGGGAACAGCTGCAGTGGACTTTGGAATGGCGACCTCAGGTAACAGGCACTAGAGCTCTTTACCCATTTTCCAAGTCTCTCAAGCACCAAAAAAAAAAAAAAAAAAAAACTATTAGGAGTAAGGGAAACCAAACACCTAAAGAATACGAAGTGTTGAAAGGGCAGTGATCCATTTACCAGAAAGAGAAATACACATGATGACAGTAATCCTAAACATCTCACGGAAAAAAATACTAAAAGCTTAAAGAACAGCAAGGACTTTATCCATATGATAAAATCCCAAGGTCTTTTAGAGAAGAAAAGAAATTTTATTAACAAATGAAGTAAAAATGCCCTTTTCGCCTTTTCCCCTCTTTCTCCTCTCCCTCTCTCACAAACATATACACCCCTCCTTGAAATACATGCAAAATTTACTAGCCTGCAAAATGCTACAGAAAACAAGTGTAGGACAGTCTGTATCATCAAGGTTCAAATTTCAATCAATATGACTTTTGCTTGAAGATATACTTTTTTCTTTAAAAAGTATATCTTTTTTGGCCTAAAAATGATTGTTATGAATGACAGCAGAGGTCATACTCTAGACAGAGATAAGAAGAGTAAATGGGAAACCGCACTTACTGAGCACTTACTGTGTGCTTCACATATATTCTATCATTTCATCCGTATAACCATAGTGTGAGGTGTGATTACATGAGAGGAAACTGAAGCTGAGAGAGGTGAGTGTTACTTAGGCTCTTTATCCGGCAATCAGAGGAGCAGGGTGGTGAACTGAGGCCTAACGACTCCAATGTCTGTTCCCACATCGTACCGCGCAACCTGCTGACTCCGAAAGAGTTCAGTGAGTACCCAAATAGATCAGGTTGTAAAATAATCTAAACAAAGAATGTCCCAGCCATATTCCTCCTATTCATGGGATAGAAAAAGCAACTCCTATGACTACTGTTCAGAACTTTCTAGAACTGCATTTTGTTTTCAAAGTTCCCAGAACAGGTCCAGGCAAAATGATAATTATAAGAGGAAGACGATGAGACAACACTCAGAAAACTTGTTATAAAATTAGATATATTCTGAAATATTTTATTAAACCCAAAAAAATCCAAGAGAGGAAAAACAGCAGGATTTACTACTGAGTTACCTTGATTTAGCGTTCGATGCCTGGAGTAACAGTCAGGCATGCTCGGCGCTGAAAAACCAAGGCCCCCTATGAACAGAGGCCAGTTCACTAAAATCACTTGTTCATTGTTCCAGCTGCTTCCTGAACTAAATGGCACCTCACTCACAAAAGCACCATTATCCAAATACCCACCAAATGATAATGAGAGAAATATACATGATCCCTAGAGTCAAACACACATTCTTAAACTCAAGTTAAATATTCGACAAAACCATGATTAGCTCGAACCTATGCTAGTTTGAATCACTTACCTGGGGCTGTGAAATGACAGGGGTGGAAGTAGAGGCAGCAGCCATGGCAGCTGTATAGTGTGGGCGGTGATCAGGCCCCAGCACCACAGTGCAGGACACCGGCGTCAAATTCTCGTGGCTGCCGATCAGATCGAGGTCATACTAGGAGAAACTGTGTACCTAGAAAAGGAGAGGAAAACCCACATTAGCATAAGAGGACTAGCACATGGCAGAGAAGTCCCATTGGTCAGAGGAGGCAAAAATCCCTAATACCAGGTGTCAAATACTAGCTTAATGAAAAGAGGAACCTGGTAGGGAAGATCTAAGATCTAAAAGCTATGACTTCTATACCATCTAGCCAAATAGTGTTAAGCTGATATATTTTCATAGGTTTGGATCCAATTCTGAGTGCCAGCTAGCTGTTTGGGGAGGCAGTTTCAAGATGTGGAGATGGGGAAGGTGAGCCGGGGGAGAAGCCACCCCGTCATTAAACAATAAGGGAACTGAATGGTCCACAATTGAGAGCTGACAGTTTATATACAAAGGGCAGAGAGAATACAGTAGTCCCCCCTTATGTGAGGGAGATATGTTCCAAGACCCCAGTGGATGCTTGAAACCGTGGATAGTACCAAACTCTATATATGACAGAGACAGCTACTGTGTGACTAATGAGCAGGTAGCATATATATTGTGGATACACAGGACAAAGGAACGATTTCCCATCAATGGCATGAGATTTCATTATGCTACTCAGAACAGTGAGCAATTTAAAGCTCTGGAATTTTTCATTTAGTATTTTTGGACTGAGTTTGTAACTGAAACCGCGGACAGTGAAACCATGCACAGCAAAACCACAGATGAGGGTGGACTACTGGAACACCATCGAGTGGTTAGAGATCACCCAGTCCAACCCTACCCATTTGCAGATGAAAAAACTGAGGCTTAGAGAAGAGAAGGGACTAGAATCACCCATTCAGTTAGTGGTGCAACCAGGACTACAGCAAAACCCAAACTCTCAGTCCAGTGTGAAACCTAAGACAGTGAATATGTTCCATGTTACATTTTTCTCAAGGAACTTCGTTACCATTTTCAAGATTAAAGAAAGGTACGAAACCTCAACAGTAGAGGAGTCGGTCACAGGAAAGAGTCGGTTTCTCAAACAGGTGGGTGAGGAGCTTCGTAAATCAGACTCCCACATGTGTGAGGAAGAGGACATTTCTAAAATCCTTCTGACATCCTCAAAGAGATGCTAAATAAGCACAAAGTATAACCAAATCTCTTATTGATATGTTCATTACGAAAACTCAGAATGATGCTAAATTCCCTACAGTAAAGCATGGCCCTACCTCTGTCCAAAGCCTGATCTGATTGTTTCCACATTTCAATTTAGTATAAAAGGTAAAAATTTTTCATTTTAAGAAAAGAAAAATTCTTATAAGAAAAATTTTCATTTCTAGGCAGTGAAAATTTCAATCATTTGAAATAATTCAATCATTCAAAAATCATTTGAACCACATCTCTGTGGTTCATTACTTTTACTATTATGAAAAGTATCATTTTCCAATAATTTAAAAGTGTTCAGGTGTCATCTTGCACGTTAATGAAACCAGAAAGCTTATTTACAGACAGAAGTTCCCTGAAAGCAGAGGCTGGCTCAGTCTTATTCATTATGCCTCTAGTTCTCTGTAGCTGCTCAATAAATAGCTTTTGAATAAAAGAAAAGATATTGCTGGGTGGTATGAAAATTCAATCATTTTACGTTCTAATTGTTTAGAATTGTAGAATCTTCCTATTTTCTTTCCCTCTGTTACAGTGATTATTTTTATTAACAAGTAAGAGTAAAGTTCTCAAGCTATCTTGATATAACATTCAACATAGAATTCATCCATAGCTGCCCTGAGACAATACTGATGTTCTCTTTAGTCCCAGTTTTAGGAGAAAAAATAAAAGAGCTGTAATACAGTCTCATTTAATTTTTAATTTTTTTTTAATTTTAGGCACACTGTGAATTTAAATGAACAAGCCAGGAAAAAGGCATATGTACACAAGAATGCCTTTCCTTTTTCATGATGACTACTAAGGTGTCAAGCCTACCCCAAGAAAATTATAGGACTGCATGGTACACCGTTTTATACTAAACTTATTCCTGGCATCATTTTCATGGCCACTTCTACTTTCATTTTTCCTCTCTCCTTCTTATATATTCATAATTCCCAATTATCTTGCTCTATTCTATGTGAGATAGATGAATATATCAATAGCATGATAACTAAAAAACAAAAAAGCAAGTAAGCAAGATTCCGTCCTTAAAAACTCATAGTACATGTTTGGGTCCAATATCATTCCAGCTAAGCCAAGTCATTAAGCAATTTAACCTTAAAATATTTTCAACATTTATAATACAGAGAGTTGCCTGAAAGGTGGATACAGGCTGCTATCTTGTAGTAAGGAAAGAGATATAGAAATTGATGTGACTCAAAAATAAATATGCCATATGGCATTATTGCTTACAGGAGGAAGGAAGATGAGAGACTGAGATTTAATGGAAGCCCACTGGATGCCAAGCTTTGGGGCAGTCATTTCACATAGAGTTTGAGGCAGGTATCATTAACCCACTTCATAGAGGAGACACCTTTGAAAACTTATGCAACATATCCACAGTCACATAGCCAGGAAGTGAGTGAGTGGAGATCTGAACAAGGACTGACTCTACAGCCCACGCTCTTTCCATAGACCAACCCTCCAAATGAACATAAATTAAGAAGAGATGGAAAGTATGTGGAATCTTTAAATAAAAATGTCATATAGAAAATGAAGAAAGCAGGATAAAAGTCAGATGACCTGAAGAGTAACCCCAACAGAGAACCCTGGGCTGTTCTCATCTGTATAAAACTTTAATGATGTGACCCTTGTTTTGTGTTTCATTCCCTTGAGATGCCTAATATATAGGACATATTGTTAGATTAATATTTTCAAGACAATAAGACAGAAAATTAACTGTCTTCCCCTAAAGTATTTGAGACATATCTACTTTTGAGCCTTTTGTTGAACCTATTCACTCTTTATAAAATAGTGTATGGTTGGTTACTTAACTCTGCCAAATACAAGGGCTAAACAACATTACTTCAAAGGTAAAAATCAACTCTCTCGGGAGTAATGTCTTAAAATTACATCTATGAAATCTATTTACTTTCCAACTTACAAAACTACACAAATCACAGAACTAGACAAGACAAAAAAGACAATAACCTAAGTAATAGCAATACCATTCATTCAGTCTCTAGCTAAATAAGCTGGTTCACTTTGACAGACCAGCACCCTGCCTTATCAGTGACCCAGACTGTCAACTATAGAGTTGCACAAGAATTTTTAAAGAAATACACCCCTCTAAACTCCTCCAAGTACTTGAATACCTGTTCTGCAAGTCTTCTAACCTGCCATCAACCTAACTCTTCATTTCCTTTGCTTAAGCTTCAAAACTGTATTCCACCCACAGAAAACCACAACACAATGTGGGTTTACCCCACTGACATCAGACTCTCCAATTGCCCTTGGACCCTTACTGAGGCCCCTTCTACCTTCCCTAGTTGTCTCCATGTTCTAGTCTCCTAGGCATCTCTTCTAATCTGTATTGCTCTTCTCAGAACCATAAAACTACCTCTAATGCCTCTCGCTTGCAAAAGACGAGCTTTGCCATTTATTTATTTACTGGACCATTCATCCATTCCCCCACACACACAATTAATAGCTATGAATTAATGTCCTCCCACCACACACACACAATTCAAACATATATAAAATACAATTTCCAAATAAGAAAGCTACATAGGCTAATTTCTCTGTGCCAGATCACCAAACAAATGGCCAGTGGACTATAAGACTGGGAAATATCCTGAATCAGCCCTAGAATCTACATATGGATCCCAATTGTTGCTTAAATTTCCAGAAATATGCACTGGAAAGAATCAACATGGGAGGCTGACAAAAGAACTAAGGCACAACATCCCCTTCATGTGAAACTCAACTGCATAAACATAAGCCAATGAGAAGCCGATAAACCCATAATGATACCCCTAGTTTAGAGGGATGGGAGCTGAGGGAACTAAGCCAGGGGGGAGTTGGGGTACATTTAAAATACACTAATTCCTTTAAAAGGGTTCCTGGCTCCAGAAGCCAACCCAGCAAGTAACCTCGGCTGCATTTACTTCTGATTTGTAAGTGGCCATGATGACTGCCACAGAAAACATGTGAGGGGAAAAAAAAACACTATGAGCTGGCTTCTGGCAAGGGCAGCCATGCCAAGTGACAATGACCTTGCTAATCACTGAGTACCACACCAAATCCCTAAAAGAAAGTCTCTGGTTTGAAGCAAACTTCCCTTTGATTACTTCTGGAGCTGATGCTGGCTCCCTCCCCAGGCCTCACAGGAAGATGAATTTCTAATTGGTAAATTAATCTACTACAAACCTAACCTTTTTCCTTCATCTGGGCTTGAGTCAAACACTGACTCATACAAGTCTCCTGAAAGAACACAGGGCAATACCCAATACTGAATAC
>JAQIFY010006450.1:0-10288 GCA_028533085.1 Varecia variegata
GCTATCAATGTGAGATTATATCCTAGTAGATGCACAGTCAATACAAACTTACTAAATTCTATTCTATATTAAGTACACCAAAGGAGGCTTTAAACATGAACTAAATCCTGATTTCATGTCACTGATGGTGTGTTACTATGTTGGTGCTTTACATACATTCTGAGCCATTTTATCCAATTTCCTCAAAATAGCAAGTCATAGCCCTTCTCCCCACATTCCCAAGCAGTATACCTCAACAATTGGTTCCTGTCATTAAATAACCCCAGATTTCACTATTTTTGTATGTGAGGTTGGCTACTAGGTTGAAAATTCAACTGGTAGGACGCTGGGCTCCAGGAGACGCTTGATTTTGGCCTTGACCTGGTACATTTATTTTGATTTTCATGATAGTTTCAACATATATAATTCATTTTTCCCACAGATATGTTTTGAAGCTTTGACTATATGCCAGGCACTGTTGGGTTTTGAGGATATAGAAGTTAACATGTGGATGATAGATTGAGACATCTCAAAATGTTTCTAATACACATTCCAGAAGGAGAGAATTGGGAAAATGGGAAAGAAGCAATATTGCCATTATCATCAGATTTGGGAAAAACGACAAGTCCCAAATCAACACAAATCAAAACCTTCATGTAGTGAAACTACAGAGAAGCAAAGAAACTAACTTGCAAAAACAATCAGAGATTACTAATAAAAGTTCACAAGTAGACTAATAGCAGACTTCTAGTGTTGCTGTGGAGAAGTAAATAACTTCAAAGTTCTGAGTGAAAATCTCATGTAAACGGTAATCCAAGAGTGAGGCTGAAATGAAATTTTCAGACACACTGAACCAACTCTTGGTCAGATAGGAAGGCAAACTCTGCCTTTTTTAAAAAAGACTGCTAGAGATGTACTTGAAGGAGAAAACTGAACCATACAAGGGAGAAGTGAGGTGCACAATGAATAAGAAGTAGAGAAATTTGCAATATGTAGGCAAGTTTTAAATATTTACTTTATAAAACAATAACAAAAATGCATAGTTTCAAGAGAAAAACGAGGCAGCAATATGCAGAGTTATTAGAGTTAAGATATTCTAAGTATTCAGAAGGAAGATAGATATATTAACTTACCTGATACACTTACTAAATTTTTAATGGTAACTTTATGATGCAGAAACAAAATATATGGTTTTCAAACTAGCAGAAGTTAAAAAAGAGAATAAAACCCAAGAAAAGACTAGAAAAAGGGAGGAGGGCGAGGATATCCAGAAAAAAACATAAATAAAAATTCCTAAACTAAATTTTAAAAATACATTCGAATGGATCAAAATGAATATGAATAAATAAACTAGTGAAAAGGCTGATTACCAGAATGGGTTAAAAAATCTTTTTTTTCTAACCAGAACAACTATTAAAACAAAATGACACATAAAGGTTGAAAGTAAAAGGGTGAGAAAATATATACCCATCAAATACCAATGAAAAGAAAGCTAATAAGGTAGTGTAGCTGTATTAATACTAGATAAAACAGACTTTAAAGCAAAAGCATTTTTAAGGATTAGTGAGTCTATACTTAAAGACTAAGTAAATCACTATGAAGGTGTTACAGTTATAAACTTTAGGTACCTTTATTGTTTAAAACATAAAAAGCAAAAGTTTACAGAATTACACAAAGAAATTGATAAATCCACAATTCTAACAGTCATCACTCAGTGATTTATTATCACACAAAAATTAGTAAGAATTTGGAAGATAAGAACACAATGAACTTCTGGTGAGATGGATGTATGAAAAAAAGAATAGGCAGTAATAACAGTATTAGGACCAAATGGGGGGTGGTGGTATAACTATAGAAGTAGAAATTTTTTAAATGAGAGGAAACTATTAAAACTTTAAACTGATTTGAAATATTTGGCAAAATGATTCCTAGAAAAAAAAAAATGAACTTTACCCAAAAGGACACAAGCAGAAATAGAAAACCTGAACAGACCTATAACCATTAAAGAAATATCATGCATTAAGAAGACACCCTTTCCCTCCGTGTGGTTATAAAAGGGCAACACAAGAGACCCTGTGGTTATGGGACTGCTCTGTGTTTTGATGACGGTGGTGGATACACAAACTCACAAATGTGACAAATTGCAGAGAACGAAGTATACATAAACACAGGCACATATAAATGAGTACAAGTGAAACAGGAAATCTGAAACAGATTGTATCAATATCCCGAGTCTATATTGTATTATAGCTTCCCAGGATATTATCAGTGGGGAAACTGGTTAAAGGGTACATTGGGATCACTCTGTATTATTTCATACCCTGAATATGAACCTACAAGTATCTCAATAAGAATTTCAATTAGGCCAGGCGTGGTGGCTCACACCTGTAATCCTAGCACTCTGGGAGGCCGAGGCGGGCGGATAGTTTGAGCTCAGGAGTTCGAGACCAGCCTGAGCAAGAACGAGACCCCGTCTCTACTAAAAATAAAAAGAAATTATATGGACAGCTAAAAATATATATAGAAAAATTAGCCAGGCATGGTGGCACATGCTGTAGTCCCAGCTACTCGGGAGGCTGAGGCAGGAGGATTGCTTGAGCCCAGGAGTTTGAGGTTGCTGTGAGCTAAGCTGACACCATGGCACTCTAGCCCGGGCACCAGAGTGAGACTCTGTCTCAAAAAAAACAAAAAAAAACAAACAAAAAAAAGAATTTCAATTAAAAAATATACACCAAATGCCCAGTTTGGAAGAACTGATGACTCCCTCCAAATACCAAAACAACAGATTATCCCAATCATTTACAAACTGTTCCAGATATTTGAAAAGGCAGGCCTGTTTCCAAGATCATTTATGAAGCTAGCATAACATTTATATCAAAACCAGACAAGGACAATACTTTAAAGGAAAATTACAAGCTAAATTTACTTATCCACATAGATACAAAGATCTTAAAACTGAATATATCAATATATTAATAAACAAACTAAACATGGCCAAGTTGTATTCATACTAGGCATATAAATACAACTCAGTACCAGAAGAACAAGTAATGTAATTCATTACATTAAAAGAATAAGGAAGAAAAGTAATATGATCCTCTCAGTAGATGCAGAAATAGATTTAATAAAATTCAACGCTCATGCGTAATAAAAACACCTTAACAAATCAGTAATAAAAGACAACTTCTTTAATCTGATGTAACTAGTAAATACCTTTAACAGCACACCTAATGATGAAATATTAAAAGCATTTCCGTTAAAGAAACAAAATGTGTGTGTTTGTTATCCCCATTTCTTTTCAACCTTTTACTAGAAGCTCCAGCAAGAAGAGTAAAACAAAACAAAGAAATAAAATGTCTAAGGATCAGAAAGGAAGAAATAAAATAGTTATTATTTACAGATGACATGATTGTCTATAGTGAAAATTACAATAATCAACAAGGTAGGGATACAAAATTAATTTTTTAAAACTGAATTGCATTTTTGTACATCAGGAGGAAACAGTTAAGTGACCATTAAGAAGAGAATAGATGGTCAAGCCATAAAATTCTATATCGCAGTTTAAAATTGATGACCTAGAATAAAGACAAGTTTCAGAAGAATAGTTTAGGAATATATTCACACGTAGAAAAGTAAAATTTATAGAAGTGATAAACATCAAATTAAGGATATTGTTTATGCTTGAATGTGAGGTCAGAGAAAACAGTAGAAGACCATGACAGAGGGTTTTGCAATGGTATCTGTAAGGTTTTATTTCTTATGCTGGATTGTGCACACATGTGTGTAGTTCCATGAAACTCAATCCCATGCATAGCTTCACATAACCCCTACCACAATCAAGATACAGAACTGTTCCATCACCACAAAGGAAATCCCTCCTGCTACTCTTTTATATAATATTAATAGTAGCACCCACACACCCACCCCAGTCCTGACCCTTGGCAACCGCTAATTTGTTTTTTGTTTCTAAAGTTTTGTCATTTTGAGACTATTATATACATGGAATCATAATGCTTAAGAGTGGGATTTTGGGTCATAACAAAGTGCATATTTAGTTTTTTAAGAAACTGCCAAACTGTTTTTCAGAGTGGGTATTTCAATTTACATTCCCACTAGCAATATATATCATAATCAGTTTCTCTGCATCCTCCCCAGCATTTGGTATTATCACATTTAAAAAAATTTAGCCATTCTAATAGATGTGTAGTTATCTGTCATTGGGGTTTTAATTTGCATTTCCCTGATAGCTAATGTTGTTGAACATCTTTTCATGTGCATATTTGCCATCCATATGTCTTTTCTGGAGAAATGTCTGTTCCTATCCTTTGCCTTTATTCTAATTGGAAAGTTAGTTTTTTACTCGAGTTCTGAGAGTATTTTATATCGTATAGATACTAATCCTTTGTTGGATATGTGGTTTGTAAATATTTTTTCACTGTAGCATATTTTTTGAATTTTTTTGATAAGTCTTTCACAGAAAAAATTAAACACTTTTTCTTTTAGGGATTGTGTTTTTGGTGTCATGCCTAAGAACCTTCACATAGCCCCAGGTCATGGAGATTTTCTTGTATGTTTTCTTCTAAAAGTTTTACAGTTTTACATGTTATAATTAAATCCATGATCAGTTAACATGATCATAAGATTTTTCATCTTTAGCTTCTTGATGTGGTGGATTACATTGATTAATTTTCAAATGTTGACCCGGTGTTGCACAACTGCAATAAATCCCACTTGGCTGTGGCATATAATTTTTTTATACATTATTGGATCTGTTTTGCTAATATTTTATAGAGAATTTATGTGTCTAAGTTCATGAGAGATATTGGTCTGGACTTTTCTTTTGTGTACTATTTTTGTCTGGTTGGTTATCAGGGAAATGGTGACCTCATAAAATGAGTTGAAAAGTATTTCCTGATCTTCTACATTCTGGAAGAGGTTATATAAAATTGGTGTTAATTCTTGTTTAAATATTTGGTATGATTTACCAGTGAAACCAGCTAAGCCTGGAGATTTATTTTATAGATTTTTAAAATTGTGCATTTAATTTTTTAATGTTTATAGAACTATTCAGATTTTCTATTTTATCTTTTTCTATTTGTGGATTCTGAGGAATTGGTCCATTTTTTTCTAAGTTTTCAAATTTATTAAGATAGAGTTGTTTATAGTATTGTCTTACTATCTTTTTAATGGCTGCAGAATCTGTAATGATGTTCTCCATTTAATTCTTGATATTGAGACAAGGAACTGGCAGGCACTGCTTCAGGCACTGCTCCAGGCATTGCTTAATTGTGCAGGCATTGCTTAACTAAGTCAGGAAGTCTCTAAGGAGAGTTTCAAGCTACTCTGATCAAAACAAAATGGAGGTAGGACAAGTTCCAACCAGTTAGAACCAAGATGGTGAAGGAATTGGCCACTTCTTGACCTTACAGCTTCATTGTACACTTCATTACTATAAAAGTTTCTAAGGAAACCTCCCACTCCCATTAGGCACCTGATACCATGACACTTCCTATTTGACCATATTTAGTCAAAAGGAGAGCCTCACCCTAATTCCAGGAAAACACTGTCCTTTTCCAAGGAATAATCTGAATATTCCTCCCCTTGTTTAGCCTATAATTAAGCTGTTGTTCAAATAGAGGGGCTAAAGGAACCAGGGGGGCCCGTTCCCCACAGAGAGAACTAGCCTCTACTCTGTGGAGTGGATTTTCTGTACTTTCTGAGTCAGACTTGCCTTTGTTTTACACTGTCGGCTTGCTCCTGAATTCTTTCTTGTGTAAACCCAAGGACCCACTTGGACTTCAAGTGATTCCCTGCATTGGGAGTCAGTTTCCTGTGTCAATATTGGTGTTTTCTCTTTTTTAATTTTGTCAGTCGTGCTAGGAGTTTTTCAATTTTATTGATATTTTCCAAGAACCAACTTTTTGTTTCACAGATTTTATCAATTATATTCCTATTATCAATTTTATTAATTTTAGCTCAGATCTTTTTAATTTCCTTCCTTCTGCTTGCTTTGGATTTATTTTGCTCTTCTTTTCCTACTTTCTTGCAATAAAAACTGAAGTTATTGATTTGAAACTTTCCATCTTTTTTATCGTAAGGAGTTAGTGCCATACATTTCCTCCTCAGCACTATTTCAGCTGCATCACACATTTCTTGATACATTATCTTTTTTATTCAGTTCTGTATATTTTTATTAATTTTCCCTGAGACCTCCTCTTTACTATGAATTATTTAGAGGTATTTAATGTCCAGGTTTTTAGAGATTTAAAAAAATTTTGTGATTTATATCTAGTTGTAATGTTTTGTTATTGATGTCTAGTGTTATTCCACTACAGTCAGAGAGCACATTCTGTCTGCTTTCTATTCTTTTACATTTATTGAGGTTCATCTTATAGCTAAGATATGGTCCACTTTGGTGAATGTTTCCTGCACTCTCCACCTCAATATGCCTGACGTTGTTACCTGAATACCAGGTAATTATTTTACATTTGGTTTTTGTATTTTGTGTAGGAGGAGTACACTGCTATATTGAAAGCAAGACTTTTCTGCACATTTTACTTCAGTCTTCATTTCTGATATGATTTTACTCTTTCTTCTATTTCTTTCCTGAGTTCAATTTTTGTCTTATTTCTTCCTGTTCTTTGTCCATTTCTTAGTTTTGAATTTTTGATAGATGGTATTTTTTTACATTTCCAAATACTTGTTTAAGGATATTAATTCAGTTTCATTGTGCTAGTTTTCTCTTCTCCCTTAGAATTTCTTCCTTGGTGTTGGGAGGTGGTGGTTATTGTAGTTGTCAACTGAAGCATTTTTTTTTTTTTCTCATTTATTTCCTTTACTTCTCAGCAAAGTCTTTTCTAGTCACCCAATCTAAAATTTCATTCTGCCCCTCAAATTTTCTCATCTTTCTCATCCACTTTTTTCTTTTTTACTCTCTATTACTAACATATGTATTTTACTTATTTATCTTATTTATTGCCTTTCAACCTGCCAAAGTGTAAGCTGCAAGAAGGTTAGAATTTTTTAAAAAATTTTAACCCCAATATTAAATTAAATCCTGGCACATAGTAGCTCTTGATTAATACTTGATACTTGCTGCATAAATAAATATATGAACAACTGATTAAACAAAGGTTTATTTGAATTACGGTATTATGCTATTTGATATTCATCACTTTAATCAACTTTTTTTGTTATAGCCACATTTTAAAAAGCTGTATCACAATTTCACTCTTAATTTGGAATGATGTTGGGAGTACCAAGTCAGAGTCTATTGAGGCTCTGTCTCTGGTTACTGGCATGTAAGAATGTTGCCTTTGCTGATACATAAAATTCCTTCTCATGGGAAACAATTTAAAAAGTACCAAGAACAATGAGAATGTACAGTGAGTCTCATTACTAGTAATGAAACTCCACAAAATAATCTGTGTTTCTTATCTGGCATCTGAAAAATCTAATAATTTCCATTATCTGACAAGTCTTATTTATCTATTTTTTTACACCATGACAATATAGATAAGGGCCGGTTGAAATGGACAGGAAACCACTGGATTAAAGAGTGTTCATCTCACTTTTGTTGGAGGTTATATCTCACTGTCTTATTGACTCTTGTTTCAAAGACAGGAATTCTAGTAGGTGTTATAGGGGTTGATAGTAGAAAAGAAAAATCCCAGAGACTCTGGATGTTCAAGAAACACAGATTTTTTATTTTTTTGGTCAGTGACCCATAAATAAGTTTAAATGTGGGTAGATGACATAGATACTACTTTAGATATAGGCTATGTGTAGATTTATTTTCTTTCTTAGGCTAGGAGGTAACTCCATCTCACTCTGCTCCATTTAACAGCCAGAATCATGCTATATTATTTATATCTTTGACTGCAAAGTGATCTCCATGAATAACTATCATTTATATTCTATATTTTAAAAAAGTATGTTCACAAGCACCCATTTTCTAACTTCTGAGACTTTCAGAAAGGAAAAAATGATTCCCTATTTGTGACCTATGCATAAGAATTCATTATTTATCATTTACAACAATATAAGAAAATCCCACACATTAGTTCTGAGCTAGGCTGTGTATATGGGGATTTGTAAAGAATAGATACGGATAATAGGAGGAAAAGAAAAGGAAGGGAGGGAGTCTTTGATATCAAAGCAGCACTTCTTTCCCCCTGCTTGAAACTGGAGGCAAGTTTACTCCAGAGAGATTCACAGAAAAGTAGAAGTTCTCTGTTATAAGGGGCTAAAAATAACTCATTTGACTCTTGGCCACCTACAACTTTGTTCAGGCAAAGTTGGGAATCAAAGCTAGATTTTAAAATTCAGGGTAGAAATGGATGAAAAAATAGCAAATAATCTGCTACAGATAGAGCCATCAGATTATTATAGAGTGAATGGATCAATGGCTGTCCAGGAATAGGGTTATCACGACCAGGTTGTGCTTCTGTATTTCCAGAAACTAAAATATCTACACCAACAAAACAAAAATCAAAGTGAAAATATTGGAATTATTGAAAGTATGCATAGAGACGTCAACAAAATATCATGATGATTACCCTATACATAATGCATTTTAACAACTTAAATGTTCTCTTGGGTCATCTCAAGTTCTGTCCTTCTCTGTTATTTCATCAGTACAACCAGTTGTTCAAAGGTTGCAACAGCTTGAGAGAAAATTCTTGAGTTGAAAAGTGCCAGATGTCTGGAGATATAAGCACCTAGGTTTTTCCTTCCCTGGTTCAGATGGAAGTGATGGTGGGAGGGAGAGGCTGCTGGCCTCGCTCCAAAGGCTTCAAGCCTCCCTGGAGGTCACAGTTTTGCTCTAGCTTTCCATTCCCAGGTTTTAATGAACACCGAACCTTCAAGATCTAGGCCCTTCCCTCGTTTCCACAGGGTGAACCCTTCATGGGATAGCCACACACCTGAGTATTCACTCACTTTCTGTTCTTACATGGGAACTCTGAGCCCAGAACCATTCACATAGAGCCTATGGTTCTTGCCCACAAATGGGACTATTCTTACATCTAGAGTTAGAGTTGTCAAGTACTGATCTCTTGCTCTTAAAAGAGTTGGAGTGAGAGAAGGAAGAAGGGAGAAGGGAGAAGGGCCGAGTTCCTTTCAAATCGTGAACATTTCTGAATTATCCAGAAATCTAAATTTCAAACAACCAAAGAAATTGGTAGTATCAGTGATTTACTCAAAATAATTCGGGGACAACTGGCTAATAACCTGGCAAAAATAATCTGGAGCCTTACTTCATTGCTGTAATAGGCAGAATTTAAAATGTCCTTCATAATCTTTGCCCAGTGTTACTTTAATGATTGCATTGTTATATGGCACAGCTGACCTTAAAATAGGGAGATTATCCTGCATTATTCAATAGGCTAATGTAATCATATGAACCCTTAAAATCAGGAGAGAAGTAGCAAAAATTGACTAGAGAGATCTGCAGCTACAGCAGATACTCTCCTGTGGACCCTGAAAGAGCAAACTACTTTGGCCACATGCCTGGGGATGGTGGTTGACCTCTAAAAACTGAGACTGCTACCCCCTGCCAGTTGATAAGCAGCAAGAAAATGGGGACCTTTGACCTACTGTGGGGAGGAGAGCTGGTTTCTACTAGGGGCCTGCGTGAACTTGGAAGCAGATTCCACCCGGAGCCTCCTTGGCTTTGGTTTTAGGCCAGTGAGACCCTGAGCACAGAAACCAGTCAGGCTTTGTAGGGCTTCTGACCTACAGAACTGAGAGATAATGAATTTGTATTGTTTTAAGCTGATAAATTTGTTACAGCAGCAATACAATTCCTTACACTAAAAGAAATTCCATATGTATCAATGATGAATAAAGGTGATTACAAAAAAGTTAAAACTTTACACATAATAAATTATCATAAATATAATAAAAATACAAGCAACAAACTGGGGAAAATATTTGTAATACATATGAAAGCCAATTGGGAAATCAACCCAATATTTAAAGAATAAGCACAATTAATAGTAAATTTTAAAGATGCTTAATCTCACCCACAACAAAATGAAATCAAACTAAAAGTACATGAGTTTTCATCTTTTCGCTTATCGTATTAGCAAACAGTGAAATGTTTTGTCCTGTGTGTGCAAGAACAAGGACTTTCATTTAGTATTGTTTGTGATGTAAATCATTTACCTTTGAAAAACAATTTGACAATATTTATCAAAATTTAAAATGCACATACTTTTAGCAACTGTACTTTTTGAAGTTTTATCCAAAAGGTAAATGCACAAATATGTACATATTTATTCTGTATAAAAATATTTATACAGAACCA
>JAQIFY010006451.1:0-10287 GCA_028533085.1 Varecia variegata
GGGAAAGAAACACTCTCCCTGGAGTTTGATGAACAGCTTGTTATATTTCAGCATGTCTTGGAACACACTGTCGTTCCTTTGCCAATTTGTAAAAGGACCCGAGAGGGGGAAAAAAAGAAAACAAAAATAAGATGGAATCGGTGAAGTCTCACAGGGAAGAATAACTTACAAAAGGACAAAGGAGAATGTTTCTCTCTATTTCTCTCTCTCTTTTTTTTTTTTGCAGAATATTACTTGGGTACAAAGGCTTTGGTGACAGAATTTGCTTTTGTGCCATTCGAGTCAAAGTTGTACATGTGCCCATCCCCCAGACAGTGTGCATTGTACCCGTTAGGTGTGAATTTTCCCACCCCCTCCTCGCCCTCCCACCTGCTTGATTTCCAGTGCATGTTATTTCCATATGTGCACATAAGTGTTGATCAGTTTAGTACCAATTTGATGGTGAGTCCACATGGTGCTTGTTTTTCCATTCTTGGGATACTTCACTTAGTAGAATGGGCTCCAGCTCCATCCAGGATGACACAAGAGGTGCTAGATCACCATTTTTGGAGAGCACAGATGCATCTCTCTGAACTGGGGCTAAATAAAGCGTATTTGTACAAGACGAACCCAAGAGGAACAAGCCCAGGTGTCAAACTCGGAAGGGAGCCGCTCTTCCTTCCCGACGGAAGGGAAAACACGGTTTCCTGTTTGTTTCCGGAAGCCATCCTTTGCAACACGCCCTGCAGCATCCTTTGTTGGAGGGGTTGCTTGCTGCCGGCGAGACGTCAGAACTCTTTTTCAGGTCACGGTCTGCGTCCCTGGATTCTTTCTCTCCCAAACCGAACGCAACCACACGTGCTGCAGAATAAGTCCCAGAGGTCAAATATAGTAGTGGATCCACAAAGCAGTTTTGTGGCAGCATCAAAGTGGCCCGGGTGGAGGAGAGATTGTGTCTCCTCCTGACAAGCGTAGCAAGCGGTAGGGAGATTGTCCGGGGTGGTTAATGGAGAACTTCGGAGTCTCCCATAAACACACAGACAGTAAAGGGTAGACGGGCAGTAACGTGTATTTTCCCAGCTTCCGAAAAGTTCTATGACCGCACGGGCTTCCTCTTCCGGCAAAGATGAATCCCCTATCGCTTTGGGATCGTTCATGGAAAAGAAAGGAGCAGAAGCTGGCGGCAGGGCGGGCGTCTCCAGTTGCTAAACTAATTGCATCTGCAAAGACTCTGTTTCCAAATAAAGCCACACTCCCAGGTTCCAGGTGGACATTTCTGTAGCAGGGTTGGGGGGAGATGCAACCCACACCCCCCATGGTTTGCCCTGGGGCATTTCCACATTGGAACTTGTTGGAGAAGTCCTGCCACGAGAGGTGCCCATGAGAGAGTGCATGTGCGTACACTGGGCAAATGTCCCTGGAGAACACATGCTGTTCTGCACCTGTTCATGCCCACCTGGTGTTTAGAATAAGACTTTATTTGGAAATAGGGTCTTTGCAGTTGCAATTAAGAATCTCCAGATGAGATCATTGTGCATTAGGGTGAGCCCTAAACCCAATGACAGTGTCCTCCTAAGAGACAGCAGAGGAGACACAGACACAGAGGAGAAGCCACGTGGAGACGGAGGCAGAGGCTGGAGTGACGTGGCCACAAGCCCAGGGACGCCTGGAGCCCCCAGGAGCTGGAAGAGGCAGGAAGGAGCCTCCCCGGGAGCCTGCGGAGGGAGCGCGGCCCCGAGACACCTGCGTCTCAGACTCCTGGGCTCCAGGAGAATAAATTCCTGTTGTTTTAAGGCCCCCAATCTGTTGTCATTCATTACCGATGCTTTTGCAAACAAATGCACTCCCCATAAATTGCTAAGTGGTGGCTTCGGAAACAGGTGCATGACAGAGTGTCAGGGAGGCTTCAACTCCCTGAGCCGACAGATCGACCTGGGACTTTTCTTGCTAAAATAAGAGCAAAGCCTGGTGGCCCTGCACGGGGGCCTGAATGTCAGGTGGAGGAGGGTTGGGGATATCCGAAAGGGCTTCCTGACCATTAGAAAAAATAATCAAGTACCGATCCTCTAGTACCTGTGAGCATCAATTATATCTTGTTAGCACTATGTGTCCTGACACAATGGGGTAACCCTTAGGGCCTAAAAAAAAAGTTTCTCTTTTAATCAACAAAAGCAATTAGGAAAGACAGTAAGTAAAAAAAAAAAATCGGCCCATTAAGAAGAAAAGCTAAAACAGTAAATTTGGCAATTACCCGATTTTTAAAACTTGTTTTTTTAAGCAGCCATTAAAAGCCAACTTCTTATGTAAAGAGGTTTTCAACGCAAGTCAATGACCCAGTTTCTTAATTGATGAAGGCGCAAAGAATTGTTAGAATAAAAACCACACTTTTCTCCCTCAGTTTGTTTGAGTTTCTTTTTATGAAGCAACAGAGACAGGAAGAGTTAAACTCATATTTTAAAAAAAGAACAATGAACTGCCCTTATAAAGCAGTGCTTACATGGAAGGTCAGCATTTTCTACTTTGAAAATCATCTGAGACAAGCCTGGAAATTTTAAGACAGGTGCAAAGAGAGCTCCGTAACCCCGGACAGGGATTTGCAGGGTCTCTGGGACTCTCCGAGGCAGCTGCAAATCATTCCTTTGTCACTGCTGAAATGGCAGCTTAAACCTCGGCCACACTGCGCTCCTGCCGGACACACTGCCGGCCGGGAAGCCTCATTGACCCAGCTAATTACCAGCGAGTTCTCTCATACTGCCTTCCGCACGGGGTGGCTCCTTAGTTTTATGCTGGAGTTCAGGACTCTGTTGCTTATAACGATAGTGGACCAATGACACGTTCATGTAAGGGTGACAATGTCAGAATTGTGAATTTTAACGAGTGTGCATGAAAAATAAGCAGTTTCCCTGTGCATGCTGGCCACTCTAGGATAACATATCCCACGTACTGTGGGCATGTTATAAGCTTAAGAGCAATATAAATGGAAGTTGTACTTAACCTAGAATTTCTAAAATTTATCTATTTATCTACTTTTTAATTTTTTTTGGAGACAAAGTCTCACTCTGTTGCCCACGCTAGAGTGCAGTGGTGTCATCATAGCTCACTGCAGCGTCCAACTCTTGGGCTCAAGCGATCCTCCTGCCTCAGCCTCCTGAGTAGCTGGGACTACAGGTGCACACCATGACACCTGGCTAATTTTTCTATTTTTAGTAGCGACAGGGTCTCTCCTTCTGGGGCCGTAGCTGAGCACACCAATCAACCGAAAAGAAAAAAGCATGTCCTGAGAGACAACAAAACTCTTTTTGCTTTGAAACCCTCTCGACGATCCTTCCACATAATAGTGATAATTCCAAATAGCCTCTATTTGGAGTTGATGTACCTTTAGAATATTTAATCTCCTTCCTAACTGAATTCTTTGGCACATCAGGCAACCCTATAGTTCCTGCTGCTTCTGCAAGTGCCAGGAGGCTACAAGACGCTCACGCAGGATAGAAACAGAAATTTAAGGAAATGATGGAGTCAGTTCTGCTCTGAGGTGCATTTCCCGAAATCACCATGGTGTGCAAAATCACTCCACAGTCGTAGAGGAATGAGAGAGACTTAGCCAAAAAGGTAGAAAGCTAAGAAAATGGTAGCACGGTTTTACGCACACTAAGTGGTTAAGAAATGCACACATTTTGCAATAAATGTGACACTTGGTCCCAGGGAGTTTGCTAGAGGAATTAGGAGTTTTAAGGATTTGCGTCGTGTAGTAACTGAGAAGAGGCAGAAAGAGTATTATCTGATTTCAGAGGGGAAGCAGGCGGGTGGGGCTCCCAACACCCTCAGAACCAAAGACGCTGGTACATATTTGAGGCGTGTGCACCTGTGTGTGCTTTGTATGTTCATGCCCGAGTGCTCTGTTCAGCAGGATTATACATTCACAATTACACATTCACCCCGTTTTTCTCTGGGATGAAGTTGTGCATTCACAGACGCAAAGTCTACACTATGCTCAGCCTGTCTCCTAATGGACGTCAGTTGCTTTGGAACACGCTCATGTTTTCAAAACACCTTATATAGCAGAACCATTTGCATCTT
This sequence comes from Varecia variegata, assembly GCA_028533085.1. Classification (NCBI taxonomy): domain Eukaryota; kingdom Metazoa; phylum Chordata; class Mammalia; order Primates; family Lemuridae; genus Varecia; species Varecia variegata. The sequence goes on from JAQIFY010006451.1 coordinate 4,057, forward strand.
GTTTCCTGCAGAAACAGCTATTGAACATATTAATTGAAGCCCAGATACATCGGTGCCCGGCATGTGGATGAGTCTGGGAATCTGTCGCACACGCAGGGCAGGGCTGGGAAAGGCCGTGGGCTTGCAGAGACCCCCTCGTGTGCTGCCAGGAGCCACCTGGACTGAGGGGCCCCTCAAGCAGCCCCCACCTCCACAGAGGAGGCTCCACCTGGAACGGGGCCCCTCAGAGCCCCAGACAGAGCCCGGCTGAGAGCACAGACCAGAGCTCTGCCTCCTGCTCCACCGTGTCTCAGGAGAAGCAGCCGGGCATGCCTGCCTGAACCCTAGAGCACCAGGAGAGAGGGCTGGGGTGCCCTGCACCCACAGTTGCAGAGTGTCCAGCAGAGAACACAGCTGCCCTGCCAGGAGGCTGAGAGATTCCCATGGGCTGTCGGACATCAGCTTGCTGAATGGACACTCTCAATGGTCCACCCGGATATTTTGGTTTTAATTTTCTGACCTTGCTGTTGATACAGACTAGGTTAACCTGATTGGTCATCCAGTGTAGATGAAGTTAACCTGTTTGGTCATACAATGTAGACAAGGTTAACCTGATTGGCCATCCGAAGTAGATGGGATTAACTTGATTGGCCATTCAATGTAGATGGGGTTAACTTGATTGGTCATCCAATGTAATTGAAGTCAAACTGATTGGCCATTCATTGTAGACTGGGTTAACCTGATTGGCTATGCAGTGTTGATTGGGTTAACCTAATTGTTCATGCAATATAGATGGAGCTAACCTGACTGGTCATGTAATGTAGACTGAATTAACCTGTTGGCCATCTGGTCTAGACTGGTTTAATCTGACTGGCTAGCCAATGTTGATTGGGTTAACATGATTGGTCATGTAATGTAGACTGGGTTAACCTGATTGACCATCCAATGTAATTGAAGTTAAACTGGCTATCCAAGGTAGACTGGGTTAATCTGATTGGGTATCCATTGTTAACATGATTGGTCGTGGTCTTGCAATGTAGATGGGGTTAACCTAATTGATCATGTAATATACATGGGTTAACCTGATTGGTCATAAAATGTAGACTGGGATAACCTGATTTGCTATCCAATGTACTTGAAGTCAAACTAATTGGCCACCCAATGTAGCCTGGGTTAGTCTGATTGGCTATCTGATGTTGATTGGGTTAAACTGATTGGTCATGCAATATAGATAGGGTTAACCTGATTGGTCATGTAATATAGACTGGATTAACTTGATTGGCCATCCAGTGTAGACTGGGTTAATCTGATTGATCATCCAATGCTGATTGGGTTAACATGATTGGTCATTTAGTGTAGACTGGGTTAACTTGATTGGCCGCCCAATGTATATGAGCTTAACCTGATTGGCCATCCAATGTCGAGGTTGAGACATCAACTATAATGCATGGCTGACAAGATCGGTCATCAATATTCCATTCTGCATAAATAGCACATCCTCCCATTGACAGCAAGACATCAGGTGCAAACAGAATGACACCTGCCAGGACAGGTGCCTCTCCAGCACATCTGAGAGCTGCTCTCCTCTTATCCTCTTCCTCCTCTATCGCTAATGTTTAAACATCCATGACATTCTCAACTGGGGTCCCTTCCCTGCAGCCCAGAACCGAGTGAAAATAAGCATCTCTCGAAAGTCACCTCCACACGGAAGGACCCTCTCCCTCCTCATGCAGGGTGCCTCAGACAGACCCACGCACACACCTGCAAGGAAGTGTGATCGTTCAACTCCATAAAAATCAAAACGATGCCGTTTTAGGTGGAAAAGCAGTGAGTTAGCCGTGGGAAGGCAAAACAAGTCCATTAAAAAAATTCCTCCAGGGTCTCCATGTTGGAAGAGCTCAGGAGACATTCTCAGGTGAGAGCTTTCCAGGGACGGTGATTTATTAGGGAAAATATTCCTCCCTGCTCTATTTAGCAGCACAGATGCCACTACTGACCGTGGTAGGGTGAGCGCTTTTGAGGGTGCACGTGCATAATTCCAATAATTGCAACCCAGAATCAGCAGCGTTTGCAGGCTTGAGGTCCGAGCAGCAACACCTCTCTATATGAAAAAAAAGTCAGCCATGCATTCATCTCAGGATAAGTTTTTGATTCTACCAAGTATTGACTGCACAGGGAAACTGAGGCACAACTGCTATAGAAATTGCACTTACATTGTCTCATCTTCAAATTCTGTGTCTGTTCTCTGGAAGGGAGCTCCTGATACCTGGCATGGGTTACCTGTGATGACACCCAAAAGAAAAATACCTTCAGCACTTGCACCCCACGGGGAATAGAGCTACAGATTGGAAAGTGTCTGTGATGTCCCCAAATGTCCTTCCCTTCCCCCAACACACGCGAGCACGTGCGCACACACACGTGCACACACACACACACACAGTTACCTATGACAAGAGAAAAACTTCAGAAGCAACCGATACTGCAATTCACTCCCTTTCTCTTAAGAATTAAACCAAAAATAATAAATTATTTTCATGTTGGGATTCATTTTCCACACGGTTTCTGTTGACAACCTCGGTAACTACTCTAAAGTGTCTGGGAAGGAAATATACACATGTAAATGTTAGACGATACAGAACAATAATTGAAAAAGGAAGAGACACTTGCTATTTTAAATTCATTCAACATGTTTCCGGGCTATTTTTAACTAATCAAGTCCAAATTGCACCAGAACGCGGAGCATGCATTGTTTAAGGAACAAATGTGAAAACAAAAATCTCCTAAAATCCTAAGGAATCCTAATATTTAGAGAGCGTGTTAAAGCTAATTAAGGTTAAAATGCAATTATTTTAGACCAGAACCCATATAGTTTCCATTCACTGAAATCAGAGCTCAAACAAAAACTGCCAAAAAAAAAAAAAAAATTAGGAAGAAAAGTTTGCATGTGCAAATTGCTTATTTTTGGGTTGACAATCTAAGAAAAAATGGAGTCACTGGATTCTTTTTATTTTATTACATTGGTCTCATTTTCCCCATCTTCAAAGAATGATAAAAACGTTCTTCTAGGAAACCGTGCCTGCATTTTATTTCGAACCAAAGTGCTTTTTTTTTTTTGTAGGGAAACGAATGTTCAACAATCATTTTATTGGCCCGCGGTGGGGAAGAAAAAAATCGGTGGGGCTCTAAGGAGAGGTTTAATTCAAATTGTTGATCTGTCATGCACGCGCATTTGTAACTCAGGGAAGTAACGGATTGATGGGTCTCCGCAGCGCACTTATTATGCGGATGGCACGCCCGGCCACAGCAGCCCAGCAACACCGGGAAAATATTTCATATACAAGAGTTCATTTTCATATGGCTTCATTTCCACCGTACATATTTTTGAGGCACGGAAGGGAGAAAAAAAGAAAAAAAGACCCTGCCCGCGTCTGAACGAAATTTATTTCCAGCCGAGTTTATGGAGCAAAGAGGAAAATAGCCTCTGCTGTCGCCCTAGCCTGATGGCGGCTGGGTTTTCCCTCAATTAAAAATGCATGTCCCAAAACTACGCCATTTATTCCATCTCGTTAGAAGAAGTCAAACCACAAGAAAGAAAAAGAGGGAGACGGAGGGTAGGGAGCTTTCTGTGCAAACGCTGTGCTCGAGTCGAGAGGGGTTGGTGTTAAAAGCTGAGATGAATTGGGGAGATCTACCCCAGCCATGTCAGGAACAGAAATCAACAAGGTGGTCAGAATATGGGGACATTGTCACAGCTCAGAGACGTTGTGTGCAAGGAAACACGTTGCATTCCCTGAAAGTCCATGCCAGGTAGGATACATGGATCTCTTTGATTATAGAAATGAAATAGGCAAAAAAGCCACAGCGTTGCTCACTAAGGAGGCAGGAGGCTGCACCTCTTATAAACATGCCTCTACGTTGCTGAAATCACTCATTGTTACAAGATACATCCCCAAAACATTAACACAGGCACAGGGGGTGCATTTAGCCTGGATCAGGATGCCTGTCCCTTTAAATTCCTGAAGCATCTATTTGCGACCACTGGGTATCTCTGGGTGACCCAGCAAGTGCATTTTGAAGGATCTCTGATTATTAAAGATGCATGGGGAGACCTCGAATATTTCGGGGTTCTCAATGACAGGAAATAACCATTTGCAAGGAAGAAAACTCAGGTGTTGCACCTGTGATTGCAAAAGGAGCAGTCCCAGGGCATGCAAGTCTCTATTTATACGGCCCTCGTCTTATCCCCACAGACAGACAGTGACAGGTGAGCGGGTTTTCTTCCCAAATGTTAAACGTGACACATTAGCTGTTCTGAGAATGATTCGACTGTGCTTTCCCTGAGAGACAACCTTTTGTGTAAAGATTAAATCCTTGCTCTCGGAGCTTCTGGGGAGTTTGCTGGTATTTGGGGTCTTCTGTGAGGCTCTTTAAATGGCACCAGGGGAAAACCGAAATGTATCTACTGGCAACTTCTCAAAAGAGAACATGAAAGACAGGCAGCTGATTCCACCTTGCTCCTCCTCCAGGTGGGAGAAGGCAGCTTTTTCAGATGCAAGAGGGTGGCCCCCCATGGCGTAACCCAAAAAGCTCGATAAGGAAATAAAAGATGACCTAGTTTGAAAGTGGACATTGCACAAAAGGAATGCCAGGTGCAGGGGTGCATGGCACCTAAACTCTAGCAACTGGAGTGAGCATGTGTATTTTTCTGATGTCACATCAGCATTATGCATCCAGTGCTGAATATTGAGGACAATTAATGCAACCAGAGTGTGGGAGATGCTCCCCAAGGCATTAACAACCAGGCCACCCTGCCAGCCACAGTGCTGGGCTGGACATAGACTGGTGACCTCTGTGGGGCCCCCACTGTGCAGAGGCTGCTTCTCCCAGTGACTTGGGGACACGTAGCCCCTGATGCCAACCTGCTGGGACACCACTGCTCAGGTGTCTACTCCAGAATCAACCAGACAATGGGTTTAATAGTTTCCTAGTGGGATCCTCCCAGGGCAAGTGTTATTTGGAAAATTGTGATTTTCAGAGTAAAATACCTGACCCCTTTATAACTATTAAATGCAGATTCACCACACAGATATAGCTTTCTGACCATTAACCCACTAAGCATGTGACTAGATGTACATTATTGGATATATCAGTTTCCTGAGACTGACATGACAAAATACTGCAGACCAGTGGGTTAAACCACAGACATTTGTTCTCTCATGTCCTGGAGGCTGGAAGTCCCAGATCAAGGTGTCTCAGGGCTGGTTCCTCTCTTCTGGGCGTGTAGACGCCATCTTCTCCCTGTGTCCTCACGTGGTCATCCCTCTGTGCGTGTCTGTGTCCTCATCTCCAGTTCTTATAAGGACGCCAGTCCTGTTGGATCAGGGCCCACCCTAGTGACCTCAGTTTACTTTAATCTCCTCGTTATAGAACCATCTCCAAATACAGTCACAGTCTGAGGTCCTGGGGTTTTTGAGGAGGGTCAAAAGTTAGCCCGTAATGTCTGTTTATCTGAGTCTCTGTGTCATTTCAAGGAAAAGCAAAACTGGCTCCAACCTGGTTTAAAATTACTTTGTGGGTGTTTCTTTCTAAAACCGACTAGAATTAGCATTTTTTCACCATCCACCCGGGGGAGACAGGAGAAAAGACAGTTATAGCTCAGATATTGGCAATTAAAAAGAGGTTGGTCTGAAAATATAGAGCAGTTTCTCTCCCAAATTGTCCCTCTGTTCACCGCTACATTGTCAAAGCTGGTCACAAGACAATGGCATTGGTCAATTTTTCTTGCAAACATCCAATGAACATAATTCATAATTTATTGTCCTCGTTTACCCCGACTAGCTGCAGTTGATGCTTGTCATTTGCACTGGTTGTGTTGTATCATGTCCCTACCAACTCTAAATTAGCAAAGACTGACCCATTCCCCCCTGGAGGAAATACAAATTTAGTTCCCTGTGAGCTCCTGGGCACGGCATTCTCATCAACTGCTCAGCACATACCCTTGTTTTCCATGCAGTTCTGTTGAAAGACACCTTATTGCAGAGATATTGTTGAGTCACTCACATTGAACTCACGGCCGACAGCGCTTGTGCCTCAGTGAAGTCCACCTAAGGCAGGTGTTTCCTCCGTAAGGCACACTGTGTGGTTATTAGCAACACTAGACAGCACCTCAGCACTGTGCATGGGGCCATTTAAATAGCAAAATCACCAGCAAAAAGCACACCATGCCAAGAATATTGCACTCAGAATGAACAC
>JAQIFY010006452.1:0-10286 GCA_028533085.1 Varecia variegata
TTATCGGTTCCAAAGATAACAGCTGCCTAGGTTACAGAGGCGTGTCAAGTGACTCAGGTTCCATAATCGCATTCCTCTAAGGCTCCACAGAATTTAAAGTTCCAAAGCTTTGATTTTGAATGACTTATTTTTACTTAGTGTATATACATTTGTATCCTACTTTCTCTTACTTTTGTTAAATTAAATTTGGCCTAAAGCTGTCTCATAAATAGTGCACTGTAACTTAAGACTGTAAACATTTTGGAAAAAGTGTTTCGACCTTGTGCGTTTCTAAAATGTTACTTACTTTTACTACACTGGGAACTCCATTTCCAGCATCAAGTTCCAACATCAGGGGTTGTTGCTTTGGTGAGCATGGAATCAAACCCGAGGTGGGGGGGGGGGCACTTAATTGTAGGAACAATTGTATCCAGGTTAGGTTACCGGGACCCTGAGGCCCCCCCACCTCTCCCTATCTTTATGTGCCAGAAATGCCAAGAGGGAGCCCCTGGCCCCTGGGTGGGGGTCAGGGCCGGAGACCCAGGGTCAAGGGTATGGCCTCACCCTATGCCAATAGGCAAGAAAGCTTTGCTTGGACCTGCCCAATGTCCGGCAGAGGTAAGCGAGTGGAGGCGCTCCGTGAAGAAACAGGGGGAACCCAGTCATTTTGGGGTTCTGCCCTGGCCTGAGGCCCTGCATGGGCCGCACTGGGCGGGAACACACCCAGGTGGGAAGGGCAGTGACCGTGGCGGGTGGGGGAGCCCTGGGCCTTGCTCAGGCAGGCGGCCCGGACACACCGGCTCTTCAGGGCTGAGGTTGGGGGGTGAGGGTCCCTCCTCCCCAGAGGCCGGTCCTCGGGCTCCTGGGGGCCCTCTCGGAAGCGTCTGGCCTCACGGGGCTTCCCCAGGACGGGCACTTGCCCTCGACCAAGATGGCGCGGGCGGCTTCGGCAGAGACACGTGACCCCGCCCAAGCCCGCCGAGCGGCTGCGACCGAACGGCAGCGCCAGAGACATGGCCCCGGGGCGGGCGGGCGCGTGGCCCGCGCTCGGCCCTCTGCTGTGGGGCTGCGCGCTGGCGCTGCAGGGCGGGATGCTGTACCCCCGGGAGAGCCCGTCGCGGGAGCGCAAGGAGCTGGACGGCCTCTGGAGCTTCCGCGCCGACTTGTCCGACAACCGGCGCCAGGGCTTCGAGCAGCAGTGGTACCGGCGGCCGCTGCGCGAGGTGCGGGCTGCGGGGGCAGGGCGCGGGGCCTGGGCCGGGAAGCTCCCGGAGCCGTGCGGTGGGAGTGAGGCGTCCAGCGACCGCAGGCTCCTTCTCCTGCGCCCCCGGAAACTGCCGGCCAGGGGGACGTTCAAGAGTAACGGTCTGGGAGGCGTGGGGCTGGGGGACTGGGAGAGGGACCAGCAGGGGGAAGCAGGAGGCGGGCAGGGTCCCGCACCGGCTGTTCGCGCGCCGGCACGCTGCCCCAGGGCCAGGGGAAGGGTGCCGCCGAGCCCCTTCCGGAGGGGGAGCCCGAGCCCTGTCCTTCCAGCAGTGTCAGCCACACACAGCTAGGGCGGGCAGGTGGAGGGGGTCAGGAAGAGGGAACGGTTTGGACATCTTGGGGCCAGCTGTGGCCCGGCAGGAAGGATCCTGGGTTCCAAGGTTCAGCTAGAGGATGGGACGTGGCACCCAGCCATGGAAGGACCCCACACCGGCTTCCCTCGTGATTTGGGTCGGGTTGGCAGAGGAGTAGGACTGGGTGAGTCCTCTGTGCCCATCTGGGGCTTGCGTCTCCTAGATCTTTATCTGACTTTGCTGCCCAGCGAAGAAGGAGTTGAGCAGGGGGCTAGGTGCCCCAGTAACAGTTTCCTCAAAAAGGGGGCCCTGCCTCCTGCCACCCTTCCTCCCTGGGCAGACAGTTGGTCATCTGCCTCTTAGTCAGGGTCTGGCCCTTCTAGCCTCAGACAGGGATGTGGCCCTGGGCTCACCCTGTCCATGGAAATCTTGGCCCTGTGCCAATTGCCATGAGGAAGAAGTTTTGGCCTGGCTGGTGGCTCACACCTGTAACCCTAGCAATCCAGGAGGCCAAGGCAGGAGGATGGCTTGAGACCAGCTTGAGCAAGAGCAAGACCCTGTCTCTACTAAAAATAGAAAAATTAGCCGGGCGTTGTGGTGCACCTGTATTCCCAGCTACTTGGGAGCCTGAGGCAGGAGGATCACTAAAGCCCAGGAGTTTGAGATTGCAGTGAGCTATGATGATGCCACTGCACTCTACCCAGGGTGACAGAGTGAGACTCTGCATCTAAAAAAAAAAAAAAAAAGAAGTTCTGTCCCCATGGACACAAACCATCCTGGCAGTTTACCTGTCATCAGCCAGCAAGTTTCACTAGTATTTATAGAGTCCCTACTGTGTGTCAGGCTTGAGTCAGGATCTGGGATACACCTATGAAGGACACTGATCCTAGGTTCGCAGGGGGTCTGGACCTGACCCCAGCCCTTCTTCCCCCAGTCGGGCCCCACCCTGGACATGCCGGTTCCCTCCAGCTTCAATGACGTGGGCCAGGACGCGCAGCTGCGGAGCTTTGTCGGCTGGGTGTGGTATGAGCGAGAGGCGGCCCTGCCCCAGCGATGGAGCCAGGACCTAGACACGAGAGTGGTGCTGAGGATTGGCAGTGCCCACTACTACGCCATCGTGGTCAGTGCCGTGAGCACAGCAGGGCGAGTGGGCAGGCACGGCTGCTGAGTGTGCACCGGCTGCCACCTGACAGCCTGCCTCCCGGGTGGGGCGGTGGGGGACACTCATGCCCTGCCCTGGGGTCTGTGCCCTGGCTGGGGAAAAGTTGCCTAATCTGCCCCCTTGGAGCACCACTCTTCCTGTCAGGCTGGTGAGGCAGGTGGCAGCTGGCAAGTCCCTGAGCCCCTACGTCCTGTACTTCATGTGAGGGAGTACCTGAGATGGCAGGCCCCTACCATGCCCTGGCCTGCTGCCCTTCCATGTCTCCCTGTGTCCGCAGTGGGTGAATGGGGTCCACGTGGCAGAGCATGAGGGGGGCCACCTCCCCTTCGAGGCTGACATCAGCAAGCTGGTCCAGAGTGGGCCCCTGTCCTCCTGCCGCATCACCATCGCCATCAACAACACGCTCACCCCCCACACCCTGCCGCCAGGGACCATCCAATACAAGACCGATACCTCCAAGTGAGCAGCATCCGTGCCCCCACCCCCAGCGTCTGCCTGCCCGCCCAGCGGTCTTCCCGCAAGGAACAGGGTGGCCTTGGCAGAGGGGAGGCCCTGGGTCTGGGGAGGCCAGGGAGATGTGTGAGCTAAGGTCGAAGGATGCAGGGCAGGGTCCCAGTTGGCCGTTGTCTTCTTACTCTAGGTACCCCAAGGGTTACTTTATCCAGGACATAAAATTCGACTTCTTCAACTATGCGGGACTGCACCGGCCTGTGCTCCTCTACACCACACCTACCGCCTACATTGATGACATCACCGTCACCACTGGCATGGACCAAGACACTGGTGAGGGCTCCTGGCAGGATCTGTCCTCAGCAGGGGCCAGAGTGGCTCTGTTCCCTCTGTGGAAAGATCCCCCAGGGAAAAGGCTCTTCCAGCATCTCCAAAACCTCACAGGTTCCCATCCACCTAAGAAGCTACAACCCAGACTGTCCGAGCTCGCCAGGGTTTCAGAAATCACGCGTGTGGTTGACCTCACTTTGAGAAGTGGCATCGTGTCTAAACTCACATAGCTCAGGATGAGAATCCTTGTCCCTTCCCCATGGTGCTGCCCTCACCTAATCTCCCCTTGATGCACAGAGCGCTCAAGATGGCCTCCTCGGAGTGGTGGCTGCAGGGTGCCCCCATCCGTGTGACCCAGGCTATGGCTCTCCCTCAGTCTTGGTCTCTCGTTTCCTGCAGGGCTGGTGAATTACCAGGTTTTCGTCCAGGGCAGTGAACACTTCCAGCTGGAAGTGTGTCTTCGGGATGAGGAAGGCAAAGTTGTGGCTGAGGGGACAGGGGGCCGGGGCCAGCTGCAGGTGCCCAGTGCTAACCTCTGGTGGCCGTACCTGATGCACGAGCACCCTGCCTACCTGTACTCATTGGAGGTAATGGTGGTTTAGGACTGGTGCTAAGGGAGGTCCCTTGTCCATATCTGGTGGCCCTGGCTTCCGCAGGAGCCCAGGACAGGTGGGCAGGCAGGCATGGGCTTCCTGAGTTTTTCCACCGCTGGTGGGGAGGCCCAGTTTTGAGGAGCAGGCCCCAGAGGCAGGGCAGGGGATAATTTCCCTGGCTAATGGCAGAGGCTCGAGTTTCTGCCGCTCTGCTTGCAGGCCCAGAGGTGGGCCACTCTGCTGTGTGAGGGTCCTTCCTGCCGGAGGGCGGGCTGGGTGGGGCTCATGCCGCCAGGGTGCTCACGCCTGGGGCTCTGGCTCTTGCAGGTGAAGCTGACTGCGCAGACGGCAGCCGGGCCCGCGTCTGACTTCTACGCTCTCCCCGTCGGGATTCGCACGGTGGCTGTCACTGAGAGCCAGTTCCTCATCAATGGGAAACCTTTCTATTTCCATGGCGTCAACAAGCACGAGGATGCGGACGTGAGTCGGGGCTCCTGGCTCCCTGTGGCAGCCGTTTCTAGGATCATCATCTGTCACCTTCCCACCTGCCGGAAGCAGTTAAGCCAACTGCCCAAAACCATGCCACGGTGGGGCTGGGGCTGGACAGAGGGCTGATGGGGTGACTGTCCAGGGGCTCACCTCTAAAAGGGACAGGGACGGGGGCAGGGGTCACTCTGCTCTGCTGTCCCCTAGATCCGAGGGAAGGGCTTTGACTGGTCACTGCTGATGAAGGACTTCAACCTGCTTCGCTGGCTGGGTGCCAACTCCTTCCGCACCAGCCACTACCCCTACGCAGAGGAGGTGATGCAGCTCTGCGACCGCTATGGCATCGTGGTCATCGATGAGTGTCCCGGCGTGGGCATCGTGCTGCCGTGAGTGCCCGCTGCCCGCACTGCTCAGCCTGCCCGGCCCGGCGGGCCCTGACGCGCTCTCTCCCCCGCCTGCAGCGAGAGCTTTGGCAACGTGTCCCTCCAGCACCACCTGCAGGTGATGGAGGAGCTGGTGCGCAGGGACAAGAACCACCCGGCCGTGGTGATGTGGTCTGTGGCCAACGAGCCTGCCTCCTTCCTGAAACCTGCCGGCTACTACTTCAAGTGAGTGCCCTGCCCCCAGGCTGGGGTCAGCACCCCATCCCAGCCAGACTGGGGGGCCCGTCCCTGTGTGGGCCGTGCAGGGGGCCACATAGCTCCCCACCCAAATTGTGATTTTCAACCCAGCCAGACCCACTGTCTCCTTTTCTCACCTGGAATGAAATCAGAATTAACACAACCTGTTTATACACATAACTTCAATTTTTTAAAAAAAGGGGAGTCATTTATAAATGCTGCCTGAATGCACGGGCCTGACTACCCTCAAGACCCACCACGGTCGGAGCCGGGACGCCCTGGAAGCACAGGGCGAGAGCAGACCGCGGGGCTCCTGTGGGCGCTCAGGGCCCAGTGAGCAGGTGTCCTTACGTGCTGTGCAGCTCTCAATTCACGGGGAGCTACTCTGGGCGGTTCCAAACAAAACCAAGTATAACCATCCCTCTGTTTCTGTGGTATCTGCATTCCCGGGAGATGTACCATGGGTTAAAACTGAGCAGAAACCACTTTGTAATGCTTTGGGTCCATCTGTACAGTGGAGTTAGGCTTTATGAGGCTGGTTTATTAAGCACGCAATTGTCTACAGGTTTTCCAATGATGTCCATATTTGAAATATTCTAAAGTTACATTGGGCCAGGCATGGTGGCTCACACCTGTAATCCCAGCCCTTTGGGAGGCCGAGGCAGGAGGATCACTTGAGCCCAGGAGTTCAAGACCAGCCTGGGCAATTTATCAAGACTCTGTCTCTACAAAAATTTTAAAAATTAGCCGGGCATGGTGGTGCACTTGTAGTCCCAGGTGCTCGGGAGGCTGAGGCAGGAGGATCACTTGAGCCCAGGAGTTCAAGGTTATAGTGAGCTGTGATAGTGCCACTGCACTCTAGCCTGGGTGACAGAGACTGTCTCAAATAATAATGACAAATTTAACAAATAGAGTTACGTTGTTAGACAGGACCAGACCATCTGAAGTTCATGGTCCCATTCACCAAACAGCAATAGCTCCCCCCACTGCATCATTGCCATGGACCTCATTGTGTGACTTAGGGGGCCTCCTTACAGTGGGGGTTCACTGTTGCTGAGGAGGCTGGCCACCCAGGGTGTTCCTTTTCTTTCTAACAACCGTGCACTCGTCACTCAGCCTTCAGAGGTGAATCGTTTCACTTGAGGCAGAGGCCGTGGGAACACTCCTTGGTTCAGGGAGTGATTGGAGCTGAGCCGAGTGTTGCAGGTGCAAGGCCCTGAGGAGGGGCCTGGACCGGGGACAGCTCAGAGCTCAGGGGGAGCAGGGCTGTGCTGAGCAGGGCCGGGTGGAGAGAACTTTGGCGTGAGGGTGAGGAGCATACAGGTTCCCAGGAGCGGGTGCCCGAGGCTGGCAGACAAGCTTTTCTGGGAGTTTTCCGGGTGTTTTCTGGAGCAGGACATGGCTGGAGTGGCTCTGCCGGGCTGTGCCCGGGTCCCTGTCCCCGGGTCCCTGTCCCCCCGGCCGCTGGGGCGGTGGGCTGGAACTGGAGCAGGGAGGCGCTGCTCGGTCCCGCGGAAACCGCAGCCTGCACGTGGGAAGAGGAACGGCAGGGATTGCGTGTGAAGGAGAAGGAACGCGCCGTGAGGGAAGAGGGCCAGAGCAGGCGCCCCAGCGACCTGCCCGCCGAGCCCTCCGCGGGGCCCTGGGACCCCGACCCCGACGGCTGCTCTGTCGGGAGCCTCGTCTCCGTGGTTCACTCGGCTCGGCCGTTTCTTCCGGGCGGCTGTCCCTGCTCCAGTGCAAGTTATGTGCCCTGTTCGTCCCTCCATTCCTGCCGCCACTGTCGTGCGCGCGTCTCTCCCGCCACCCGTGGGCACTTCCCGTCGTTACAGCGACAGACGCCCCTCCGGGCCTGCGCCCCGGGAGCCTTGGTGAGGTCCAGAGCCTAGCTTTTGGCCACGTCCAGCCCCAAGACCTGAGCTCTGTGTGCCTGTGAGGGTGGCCTCTGCAGGAGGCAGGACTCAGGGAGGCGGCCGAGCGCACCCGAGCTGCGCCTCACCACAGGGGAAATAGAGGTTCTGTGTTTTGCTTTGCCTGGGGAAGAGGGATGGGAGCTGGGTGGCCGAGAGTCTCCCCAGACTGACGGAGCCTGTGTCTTCTGCCTTCCGCGGACAGGACGGTGATTGCCCACACCAAAACCCTGGACCCCTCCCGGCCCGTGACCTTTGTGACCAACTCCAACTATGCAGCAGACCTGGGGGTGAGCCTGGGGGTCTCCACGCCCCTCCCCTCCCCTGCCTGTGCCCTGGTCCTGTGCTCACGCTCGCACTCGGGAAGAACCGTGAACGGCTTCGGTTTGCACAGGTGGTCGCTCGGTTAAAGGTAACCAACCACCCGCCCACGCGCCAGCAGTGCGGCTTCCGAAATCCAAAGAGTGGACGTAGGGAGATGCGATTTGTTCTTAGTTTGGACTCAGCGTTTCTTGCACCTCACTTTAATTCTGTGCACCTCAATTTAATATCTCAGAAAATGCCAGGTTTTTAAGGGAGCTCAGAGTTCATCCGGCCCAGGGTTTCTCAAACCTGGCTGGTTGTCGGAATCACCAAGGGGAGTTTTTTCAAAGTACAGATCTCTGGATTCTGAGATTCTCATTTAGTAAGTCCAGGGTGGGAACCTGAGTTTGTAAAAAGCTTCTCAGTGATTCCACTGATCAAGCGGCTTTGGGGACCACTGACTAGTTGCATCCCCTCAGATCGAGAATCAAAGGGACGGCGCACACAGCCGGGTGGGGCAGAGCTGGCCGCACCCCGCGGCCTCCCTCGCCGCCCCAGGGCTCCCTGGCCTGGGCACAGCAACCCTGCAGAAGTGTTGAGTTGCATGGAAGGTGTGAAATGTGAGAGCAACAAAACGCTCCTTCCCGGGGGAGTTAAAGGGAGGCCTGCTTACGGAGAAAGAGCTGCAGAAAGAGAAGCCGTCTAAAGACAGAGCAGAGGAGCAAACGGCATGTAGAAGGATGAGTCGTGAGTGCCGCCACACGAATGTGGACAGAGGCTCGTCAGCCTGTGTTCCCGTGCCGTGTCTCAAGAACACGCCCTCCAGGAAGCACAAAGGCTGTGGCAGAACTCAAGTTGCACTTGGATGTTCTCGGACCCCCGTGGTTTCTCCTCCTGCTCTCGTCTTGTGTGTGGACGGGACAGCCTCGCCTGGGCGCCCTGGGCCTGGTGGGATCCACGGCGGTGGCCACACCCGCCTGGTGGCATCCAGGAGAGCGCGTCCACCTGGCCTCCCCCGCCTGCGTCTTCTGCCACCACCGTTGAGAAAGACGTCAGTCCAAGCGCAGGCTTTGGAGATTAGCACTTTTACTAGAGGTGTGTTTAGGTGACATCAGGAACTAGCCAGTTGGACACAGGAGCCTTTGCTGCTCAGTCTGAGCACCACCGTGTTGAGGCTCGAGGCCGTCCTGCCCTGGCATCTAAGGCCCCTCCGAGGAGGGGGTCTTCCCGCCACCCTGCGGCCCCCAGCACTGCCTCACGAGTGCCGTGGTGAATCGGCATTTTTCTGGGCAGAGAAGAACCGTTCATCCCTCAGGTGGGAACGCTTCTCCAGGGCGAGGTGAGGGAAGCCCAGGGGCTGCCTGGAGAAGGACAAAGCCAGCTGGGCTGGGCCCCGGACGTGGGCCGAGGACCGCGGCCCGAGGCCTCTCGTGGCCCTCACCAGCCGCGGCACGTCAGGGCTGTCAGCCTGGAGTGACAGCCCTACTCCATTTGGGTCACTTCCTGGCCATCTTTCCTACCTGTGGGCAGGATAATTTCAGGATCTAAATCTTTTCTCTGCTGAGGGAGCCCTGTGAGTGTGTGTTGCCACGCGGTCTTCTCGTGGCTGGACACGCTGTGACGCTCTCGTCCTAGGTTCCATACGTGGACGTCATCTGTGTGAACAGCTACTACTCCTGGTATCACGACTACGGGCACCTGGAGGTGATTCAGCTGCAGCTGGCGACCCAGTTCGAGACCTGGTACAGGACCTACCAGAAGCCGATCATTCAGAGCGAGTACGGAGCGGAGACGATCGCGGGGTTTCACCAGGTACGCTGCGTGTGTTGTCACTCTCTGGGCAGTGATGTCCCGCATGTCCCGGGCTTTCCCTGCCGTCACATGCACTGCTGACCTCCCTTCTGCTCTCGGGGCCCGACCCCCACGGCCCCCACCCTGTCCACACCCCCTGCCCCGGAGCCAGGCCTTGGCCTCTCTCGCGGGGTCCCCGGAGGCAGCCCCTCCCCACTGCCCAGGCCATCTTCCTGACAGACCCAGCCCTGGAGTCCTGTCACTGGCTCCCTCTGGCCCACAGGACAAAGCCCTCATCCCTGTCGGGACGCTCAGTGTCCTTTGCTCTCTGCTCTCCTCTGGGTTGTCACCCTGCTGTCCCTTCACTCCGGCCAACTAGATTGCTTGTTCATTGTCCCCGCCTCCGCTGAGCCGTCCCCTCTGTGGGGAGCTCCACCCTCTGCTCTGCGTCCGCAGCAGCTCGTGCCGTCCCTGCGTTGCCGCGGGTGGCCCTCATGCCCGGGGCTCTCCTTGGCCAGACTGTGGTCCCGCAGACAGAGTGACTCCTGCCCACTGGCGCGTCCCAGGCGCTCGGCGGAGCCGGCACACGTCACTGCTAAACAGTATTTCCTGAGGGGATGGGTGGAATGTTGGAGGAAGGTTCAATCACGAGCTTTGTGCTCATTTGCGTCCATTTCCTCACCGAAGAGATGCTGCTTTGTCTTGTGGGGATTTTTTTCATGTGGCTTCCTGAACCGCAGTGGGCCCCTTGTCCCCACTGCAGCCCCTCGCGCTCGCCTGTCAGGACTGCTGAGATTCCCTGTGGACAGCACACTTCTGGCCACGCTTGTCCTCTGCACGCTGAGCAGCCACTCGCAGCGGACCGTGCTGTTCCGTGTGCGCCCTTAGTTCACCTTGCTCACGCAGAATGCCACACCTACAGACTGGTAAACAGGGACTAGCTCATGGGTGTGTGCATTTGCTGTCCCTCTTTGAAAAGGTCACCAACTCTGAATTTTTTTTTTTTTTTTAATTTATTTTTTGCTTCTCACAGGTGCCAGAAAATTTTTTTTTTTTTTTTTGAGACAGAGTCTCACTTTGTTGCCCGGGCTAGAGTGAGTGCC
>JAQIFY010006453.1:0-10286 GCA_028533085.1 Varecia variegata
CTGGGAACAGCAGAATCTTGATGGGAATCCTTCCTGCCCAGCTCCTGGCCTTCCCAGAGGAGCTCCGTGCTCTCGGTGGCTGGATTCCAACTGCCCGTCGTGGCTCAGAATATCTATCTACACTGGAGGGACTTAAGGATGGGAATTAGGTTGAAGATGCATTTTAGGGTAGGAATAGGGCATGACTTAAGGCTGCATTTGCATTTCAAGGACACCAATTTTAACTTGAAATTTTTATAGTTTGTGACAAGGGAAGTGAGGAACCAACGTCACTGTCTGGAATCCCCCACATTCATTGTATGGTTTATAACATCTCCAGGGGGAAATAGACCCAGAATCAAACACCTAACCATTGCCTCCCTTCGCCTTTCCTCCTGCCTCCCTGCCTTGAAAGCTGGTTAAGTGGAAACTTCCCTTGTACCAGATTCTGAGTTCTGTCTACTCAGGGCTCCTATCTTTGGCAAAGGACCAGGCTTGCTTCTTCTATGACAACCTAGCCTCTTAAATACAGCTTACATGGCTTCTTGCTAAGTGAAAGGAACTTTCAGATTAAGAAACCTCTCTTTTTTTCTCTATAAATTCTGACTCTCAAGACTTACCTGGCTGTAACCCTTCTCCTTATCCAATTTTACAGTAAAATTTGAACAATGACTTCATTCTTTCTAGTACTTTCTCTGGAAGTTTTGGAACCATCTATTCAATGGGTGGAGAGCTAAGGGGGCATGATGATTTAAGGCAATGGAAAAGATGCCATTACAATGTTTTCAAAATTTCTATGCTTGCATACCCTCTACGCTTCCACCTCTTCTCTTCCCACTCTCCGCCTTCCTTACCACGATCCAGCCACGCTGGCCTGTCTGTTCCTTGCACGTGCCAGGAGCCTGGCCCTGCTCCTCCTCCCTCCTTGCGGCTATTCAGGTCAGTTGAAATGTCCCATCCCCTGAGAGCTCCGGCTTGACCATCAGACACCCTGACATACTCTGTCTTATTCCTTAGTATCTCCCAACAGCTGAAATTTGCTTAGATATATATTATTTCCCCAACTAAAATGCTTACTCAAATTAGCAATTGTTTGTTGCTGTATCCCCAGAGCCTAGCCCACTGCTTGGTACAAAGTAGATGCTTAATAAATATCTATTGAAAGAACAAATACTCTAGTCTTGACTTTATCTTTGACTTGTGGGACTTTAGAATCATCACATGTCTAAGCCTCAGTATTTTTTTCTGCTACAAAATGGGGATAGTGTTATCTTTCCTACTTACATCCCAGATCTGACATGGATGCTAAGTGAGATAACAGAAAGGAAAAAAACTCTGAGAAGGAGAAAAATACCAATAACACCTCATGTGGAGCCAATATTGTATAAAGGTTAGTTAGGAGTGCAGGTGTTGAGCGACACTGGCCAGGTTCAAGGGCCACCCATGACCTCAGGCTTCCTCCTTTAGGTCGGCAAATTAATTCCCTCTAGCAACTAAATTCAATCAGAAACAATATGGTGCACTTAATCTCTTCCTTCCCAGAGCAAACTGTATTCGAGTATCTCTGTGAGTTCAAAGGACGAGAGAACTTGGCTTTGAGGGACCAAGACTTCTTAGCAATTCCCTGACCTTGAGTCCATCCAAGCAGAGGGGACCCAATTTCATGGTGGTCTTGTTTCCCTTTTCCCCTTTGGGTTGACCAGGGATAAAGGGATGGGAGAACACACCTCAGCCCTGTGGGGCACTCAGTAATTCCAAGGGCCATTACGATTCCTGCAGATCTTCATTTTGGAGACTTACAGGGGATGCAGATTATGTCCATTTGGGGTCCTGATTTCTGAATGTGGTTACTGGCTCATTGGAAAAATAGCTCAGGTACTCTGCCCCTAGCTCACTGCTGCCTAACTCTTGCTAAATGCCTTGTCTGTGTTGAACATTTCATGGGCCAATATCAGTATCTGAGAAGGGGCAAAGAGTGACTCTGGAGGGGAGCGTATGTCTTGGCAGAGAAGGGTTCTTGCCAGTGCCGTAAATCCAAACCAGCCGGTGCTGCTGTTTCCAGAGGCTGCCTGAGTGAATGGTGGGGTGAAGCAGTAGTGGGCTACAAGGTGACCAGATGGCCACCTTAAATAATTCTATTCTTTCGTCAAAGACTTTGGTTAAATGCAGAATTAAATGATATCTACTTTTGAATGCTCTGTAGGACTTTTCATATAAATATTAATATGTTCTCAAATGAAAACAAACCTTACCCTAATTTTGAACTGATTGGGACCACCGGGTTTAGAAGTCAAGGATTTTGTATCATTGGCACAACATGCTATGGTTTGGCTTCATACCATGTCTATTCATTCATGCACACATGCATGAATTTCAACACACATCGACTGAGCATCACTATGCACCAGATACCAAGGAGCAGCGGTCCCCAACCTTTTTTGGCACCAGAGACTGGTTTCATGGAAGACAATTTTTCCATGGTCTGGGGTGGGGGGATGGTTTCGGGATGATTCAAGCACATTACATTTGTTACATTTGCAGCCGCTTCCCAGTGCTAGCATCACCACCTCAGCTCCACCTCAGATCATCAGGCATTAGATTCTCATAAGGAATGTGCAACCTAGATCCCTCGCATGTGCGGTTTACAGTAGGGATTGTGCTCCTATGAGAATCTAATGCCGCTGCTGATCTGACGGGAGGCAGAGATCAGGCAGTGATGCAAGTGTTGGGGAGCAGCTGTAAATACAGATGAGGCTTCGTTGGCTCACCCAGTTCCTAACAGGCGATGGACTAGTACCGATCTGTGGCCCTACGGTTGGGGACTACAGCCATGGAGGACAATACTGAGTGCGATTTGCTCCGTAGCTGAGCTCATTTGGTCATTTCTTTCCTGTTTTTATTGACTGAATGCTTCCTTCATGTCAGGTGCTATTGGGCATTACAGAGATGAACAAGACAAAAGCAGTAAGACAAAATCCCTGCTTCCAAGGGGCTTCCAAGTACACTGACAACAGGGTACATTTATGAAGAGGGCTATATTTGAGATACACTAAGATTCAGCATGAGTGGAGAAGAGGAACCCACAGGCCAATGGGGCACAGAACAGCAGAGATGGACCTCATCCACCAGAAGCATCACTCCAAGACGAGGGTACAGAGGCAATAGGACTTCAAGTCCTGGGGCCAGAATGACATCGTCAACCACCCTGCTCAGCACAAAAGTCTCGGACTCCTGCGAGGGGAAATGGAGCCCAAACTCTCACAAAATACCAGGCTTTTTTTGGTTGTTCATAAAAAAGCCTCTTAAAAAACCTAGCTTACAAAAATCATAAAAATAGAGCAGGCATATTGTAAAAACTTGAAACAGAACAAAAGACTACATCATGCAAATAGTCCCTCTACACAAGTTAGTTTCCGTACATATACAAGTGAGGTGGGGGGATATTTTGATGTATTAATGCAAGATTTGCACTATATCTCCTGGCCACCCCAGCGCCCTTCTAGTAGCTGTAGACAGAGGAGCACCCAGTGGTTCAGGGAAGGGACGGCACAGCAGGAGGCAGGGGAGGGCATTTTGAGTCTCAAAGGCCTAAGCCCCTGAATGGACAAGAACATAGACTTGTATGAAGTGAATGATGTCAAGTGTCCCTGCTCTTTAGTTAGACAAAGGCACATGTTATCAGGGGATGAAGAGGAGGGACGTGTAGAGAATTCGAATGTTAGCAGGTCCCTGAGAAGCGGTTCTCTGCTTGTCCTACTGCCTCTCCCAGGCTGAGATATAGAGTCAAGAGCAAGAGGAAAAAAAGAAACCCCGGATAGGTTTGGGGGGTTATGAGCAGAGGGGATCCATCTCCCTTCTTTAGGTAGAGCCCAGAGAAGCACAAAGACCCCAGAGGAGAAATGGGTCAAGGGACGTCTAGGCAGAAGAGCTTGAGAAACCGTCATAGAGAATTCTGAACCCCACAGTGGTGCAGAAGCTGAAAAGTGACCCTGTGCATCAGAGATTAGCACGTCCATGACAAAGGGGTCCTGAGAGCTGAAAAGGTCTGTGGATGAGAATGAGGATGAACTGGCAACACCTGGGTGTTCTGATGACCAAGAACTAGGCAGGAAGACCCATGTGGGCCTCAGTGGCTGCAGTGCAGATGGATGAATGCCAAGGACAGATCCCTGCCCACCCCCTCTCCCCCAACTCTCTCTGGACCTTGGGGAAACCCTTCGAAAAGGGAGTCCTGAAGACGACATAGATTAACTTTCTGTTACTTTGTGTAATGGGGGATTGAGATAAAAGTGCAATTTAGTTCAAGTATAAGAAAAAAAGTTATATATTTTTCACACCTGAACTTATTTTTTTGATATCTCGTGTTTTATTTTATTTCATAATATTACAGGAGTACAAACATTTTGGTTACATGAATTAGTTTTGTACAGTTTGAGTCAAAGTTGTAAGTGTGTCCATCACCCAGACAGTGTGCATTGTACCTGTTAGGTGTGAATTTATACATCCCTCCTCCCCTCTCCATCTGCTTGATTTCCATTGAATTTTACTACCGTATGTGCACATATGGTAGGAAAGCTTTTTCTCTGTTTATCGAGAGGATCATATGGTCTGTGTTTTTTGCTTCTATTTATGTGGTGAATCACATTTATAGATTTGTGTGTGTTGAACCATCCTTTGTATCTCTGGGATAAAGCCCACTTGATCATGGTGGATTTTTTTTTTTTTTGATGTGCAGCTGAATTTGGTTTGCAAGGATTTTATTGAGAATTTTTGCATCTAGGTTCATAAGGAATATTGGTCTGTAGTTTTCTTCTTCTTTTTTTTTTATCGTGTCCTTTCCTGGCTTTGGTATCAAGGTGATATTGGCTTCATAGAATGAGTTGGGGAGGATTCCTTCCTTCTCTATGTTATGAAATAATTTTTGCAGTATAGGTACCTGTTCTTCTTTGTAGGTCTGGTAAAATTCTACCATGAAACCATCTGGTGTGGGACTTTTTTTCTCTTGGGAGATTTTTTTTTGCTGCTTCAATTTTGTTACTTGATATTGATCTGTTCAGGAGTTCTATTTCTTCCTGACTGAGCCTAGGGAGGTTGTGTGTTTCCAAAGATTCATCCATTTCTTTGACATTTTCAAGTTTATGTGCATAGAGATTTTTACAGTATTCAGAGATGATATTTTGTATATCCATGGTATCAGTTGTAATATCTCCTTTTTCATTTCTGATTGAGCTTATTAGAGCCCTCTCTTTTCTGTTTCTAGTGAGAGGCCTGTTGATTTTTTTCACCTTTTAAAAGAACCAACTTTTTGTTTCATTAATCTTCTGTATAATTCTTTTGTTATTGATTTCATTTAGTTTTGTTCTGACCTTAATTATTTCTTTTCTTCTGCTGGGTTTGGGATTGGTTTGCTCTTCCTTTTCCAATTCCTTGAGATAATTCCTTAGACTGTTGATTTGTGATCTTTCTCTCTTTGGGATGTAGGCATTTATGGCTAAGAATTTTCCTCCTATGACTGCTTTTGCTGAATCCCAGAGATTTTGATAACTTGTGTCTCCTTTGTCATTTAGTTTTTCTACATCCTCATCAACATTTTTTGTCTTTTATCTTTTTTTCTGATAATTGCCATCCTGACATGTGTGAAGTGATATCTCATTGTGGCTCTGATTTGCATTTTCCTTATGATGAGTGACTTTGAGTTTTTTTTCCATGTACCTGTTGGCCATTTTTATGTCTTCTTTGGAGAAATGTCTATATAAATTCTTAGCCCATTTTTTAATTGGGTTATTCATTTTTTAAAAATTAACAGTTGAGTTGTAGGAGTTCCTATATATTTTAGGGGTTAACACTTTATCAGATATATGGTTTGTAACTTTTCGTCTATTCTGTAGGTTGCCTTTTCACTCTGTCCATTGTTTCCTTTGCTGTGTAAAAGCTTTTTAGTGAGATTAACCCTCTGATCTTTGCTAACTTAAATAAGTAAAAAAATGATTTAATAAGTATTTTTGAATTATGAATGGTGTGAGCATCTAAACACGTGATTAAAAGCTATTTAGAAAAACTATGAACATTTATCTAGTGCTTACTGTGTACTATGTGCCAGACACTATTTTAAATGATTTACAGGTATCAACTTCTTTGAAACTTAAATCTGTGAGCTAGGTGCTATTACTACCTCCATTGTGCATAGGCTGAAACTGAGGCACAGAGAGGTCAAGTCACCAGCCCAAGTTCACACAGCTAGTAAATGGTAGAATCAGAATCTGACCCCAGGCAGGCTGGCTCCAAAGTTCGTGGTCTTAACCACTCTACTAGGCAGCTTAAAATGATTTTGTAATGGGTCCTGGTATGAGATAAATAAGAGGAAATGTCCTGCCCTAAGAATGTAAAGAAACTCTAGGATCTGGGAACAAAGGGGAGAGGGAGTAAAGAGAATTTTTTTTATCATTTGGTCTCCAATGACCTTGAGACTTGGGATAAGACTAAAACAGAATAATAATTTAAAAATACTTAAAATCAAACCAAAGTTTCTCAAGTAACTAGAATTTAAAATCCTATTTAATAGAAGAGAAAATGGTGACTTTTTTTTCAAAGCCTGTTGTGGTGGACTTTGAAATCATAAAGATTTTTCAGGGTGTCCTTCCTCACACTCTGCTCTCCTTGCCCAGCATGTTTGAGAGCCCTGTGGGCACAGCTGTTCCAGGATGGACCACTTCTTGCAGTCTGCAAATGTTTTCCTGGTGTAAGTCACTTAGTGGGTGCGGTGGGTGGTCAGCACCTGTTTCCTTAGGTATCTCCAGAATTTCCCCCCTGCAGCTAGATGGGGTCACTGTAGATTAGACTCACATGCTGTGGGCTGTTCCAATGCCTCTGATTCCCTCTCACTCAGAGATGCATCAGTACCTTCCAATGCCATGACACTGAATGATGCTGTTCTGGACCCAGTATCCTCCCTCTCCCTGCAGAGAGATTGTAGCTGAAAAATTTCTACTCCTGAGAGAGAAGAGGTGGCCCCTGCGAATGAAGGGGGGCTGTAGGACTCCCTCTCCCCGCTCTCTTTGTCTCCAGTCCTACCCTTCATGGGCTTGGCTCATATGTTGTTCTCAGGGACCAGGAACTCCTTGTAAAGGGGAGCAGGAGGAGGCAGTGTGGGATGTCAGGGATGGGCTCCTCCTCCCCCACACAGCTGAGTGCATCTCAGACACCTGCCACTTGCCTGCCACTTACTGCCAGTTCCTTTGAGACAAAAGAAAATCAACAGAGCCCACTGCTTTACAAAGGAGTAGGCAGCGTCAGTGTCATTATGCAAATGGACCACACAGAGCCCAAGCCAGGACCACAAATCAAACTTTAGAGAGGGGTGTCAGCCAAAAATGCAAAGCTTTAGCAGTGACGCTTAAGAGGTAACGAGTGTCACATGTTCTGAGTTAGAAAGAACCATGATTTTAGCCAATGGGACAAATCCTGCCAGAGGACGGGGTCAAAAGAGGGATCCTATTTAGCAAATCAAAGGAAACTATTTTAATGGCCTAATTCTCTAGATTATAGTGATGCTATATGACGAGGTGGAAGAGTGGCAGAAATGGGTCTTTGAAGATGGAACACATGCAGATTTTACCCAGACGCCTCTGAAGGATGGCCTGGCAGGGAGAGGTCCTCTAAGGTTTGCCCCAGTAAAGAATTATTCATCGCTGACCTCGGGGCCACTGGCAGAGCCACAGCTGACCCAGAGCAAGTTTTCCTCTTGAGAAGAATTCCAGAGCCCTTTATTTCTTCCTGAGAGAATTCCAAGAGCCCAGGTTTCACCAACACTCACATTCACGGACCCCCATTTGGTTTTCATGAGGATGTTTCTTCTTGAACTTTTCTCAGAGCAAAGGATCTATTTACACTCTTTTAGAGTCTTATCCCATTGGATCTTCCTCAGTCTTTAGGTCCCTCTATTTTCCTTCTACCACTTTGGAGGGATGATTCCTGGCCCCATAGCCACTGGTTGACTTGTTCCCTAGCTCTACTAAAAATCTCTGGGACTTGGGGTACAGTCATGCATGGTGGAATGATGCTTCTGTCAACAGCAGACCACACATGCCATGGTGGTCCCATAAGATAATCATAGAGCTGAAAAATTCCTACCATCTAGTGATGTCATAGCTATTGTAACATTGTAGCACAACACGTTACTTTTTCTACGTTTAGATACACAAATACTTACCACTATGTTACAGTTGCTTACAGTATTGAGAACAGTAATATGCTGTACAGGTTTGTAGCCAGGAGCAGTAGGCTACACCATATAGCCTAGGTGTGTGGAAAGCTATACCATCTCGGTTTGTGTGAGTATACTCTATGATGTTTGCACAACGACAAAATTGCCTAACAACGCGTTTCTCAGAACGTATCCCTGTTGCTAAGCAATGCAAGACTATAGTCCAAACTCCCATCTTTGAGTGTAACTTTTCTATGTGCATTTTATTGTCCTCACTGCTTCAGTATTCAAATATCTACCTTTGCTGGAACACAAGGACCTTTAGTAATTGTATTTCTTTTCACTTTGATTTCTTGCCTAATAACGAAACCTTTTGCCCTCTTCCCAAGCCCAGCAGTGACAGAGGCAATTACAGGCTGTTCTCATTGGTGAAGTGGAAAGAGAATGGGCTCCTGGGCATGATGGCTCAAGCCTGTAATCCTAGCACTTTGGGAGGCTGAGGGGGGAGGATTGCTTGAGGCCAGGAGTTTGAGCCAAACCAAGCAGCATAGTGAGACCCCATCTCTACAAAAAATAAAAAATTAGCTGGCCATGGTGGCACGTGCCTGTAGTCCCAGCTACTTGGGAGGCTGAGGCAGGAGGATTGCTTGAGTCCGGAAGTTTGAGGTTACAGTGAACTATGATAATGCCACTGCACTCCAGCCTGGGTGACAGAGTGAGACCCTATCCCGCCCCTAAAAAATAGAATGATTCTGCAGACATGAGACTGAATCAAGCCTTTGCCAGTTCATTAATTCTGTCAATCAGAAAATGTGCTTTACTCTAGTTTCCTCATCTGCACAGCGAGGCTGGAACTACCTCACAGGTGGTAAGGATTAAATAGGACGGGACATAGCAGAATACCCAATAAATGTTAGTTCTTGACCTTTCATTTGAATACTGCTTGAGCTCTATGCCCAATTTTCCTTTCCTGGATCAAACAAGGATTTTTTTTTTTTTTTGTTTGTTTGTCTATTTGTTTGTTAGCAGCTTCTCTCTAAATACTTCCTTGGTCAGGACAATAGTCCCTTATCTTTCACGAGCCCTCACTGATCTATGGTTCTCATTCAAGTCGGTGTAAACCACCCCAAGATTTCTGTGGCACTGTTTCCTCCTGAAGAACAGCAAACATTTTATGTCCAGGAACCCGCACGCTGTCTGAGTTGGGGGACTGTTCAGGAGACATACTGAACCAATGAATGAATGACAGAATGAACAGACGGTTAGCACGGATGTTTCTGGATGCACTGATGCGTTATTGCTCTTCAAGGGGCATATGCAATACTAAAGACAGAAGAAAGAAGAAACGGGGTTCCACAATAATCAAATATCAGTAGACCCACCAGTTTTATGAACTCATATTTTCTCTTTGGAGCAGAGGCTGGTTGAGTCTTGCACAGGTGAGAGGGCCAGTGGGTCCCAGGGGTTTTCTGTCTCTCCTGCTACACAAATCACTGTGGCCGCATCCACGCAGACCAGCCCAGAAGACAGAGAGGATACGTGGGGCCTGGATGAACTGCTGGTGATTGTTGAGTAGAAATAATGAATCTCTGACCTCCCACCAACAGCCAACCTGATATCAAAGAGTCAAGAGGCAGCTCAGATTCATCAACATTCCTTTAATGAGGTGAGCAACTTTTAATGGTAAACCTGATAGCTGAGTGACAGGATGATGGCACAACAGTGAGGTCAAAGCATTTGCACCAACACCCACCTGGGATGGGTATAAAAGGGCCGGGAGGCGAGGAGGTTCTCAGACTCTGTGGCTCGACCTTCCCCGCTGTTCTGAAACTCCTGTGCAGCCTCAGCCCGACACCATGACTTCCTCCTGCGTCAGCTTACCCTGCTCTCTGGGCTGCACCAAGCCTCTGGGAGCAAGAAGCGTCCCCGTCCCTGTGGTTGAGGTTGAGTGCCCGACCAGACCGGAGTGTCTCTTGGCCAACCTGGCCCACGCCAACCGAGTGCGTGTGGGCTCCACCCCTCTGGGCCGACCCAGCCTCTGTCTGCCCCCCACCTGCCACGCGGCTTGTCCCTTGCCGGGGACCTGCCACATTCCCGGCAACAT
>JAQIFY010006454.1:0-10283 GCA_028533085.1 Varecia variegata
GGATAGTTTCCCTCTCCTACTACGACTCCCAGGGTGCAACGCGGCCGCGCCCTTGGCGTCTATACACGCAGAGCGTCTGTCTCAGATTGCACTTCCGAGAGCCCACCGCGGCCTCCATGCGTGAGATAGATGGTTTCCTTCCCCTACTACGCTTCTCAAAGTGCAATGCGGCGGCGCCCACAGCGCCAAGTGATACCAACGCGGTCCTCAGACAACTACACATCCCAGAGGCCACCGCGGTATCCATGTTTGGGGTAGAGGGTTTCCTTCCCCTACTACGCCTCCCTAAGTGCAACTCGGCGGCGCCCGCAGCGCCAAGTGGTACTAATGCGGGCCTCAGACAACTACACTTCCCAGAGCTTACCGGGGGCTCCCTGTGTGGGATAGAGGGTTTCACTTCCCTACTACATCTCCCAGAGTGCAACGCGGCCGCATCCATGGCGACTAAACACGCAGAGCTTCGTTCGCACACTGCACTTCCGAGAGCCCACCGCGGGCTCCGTGCGTGGAATAGAGGATTTCCCTTTCCTACTACAACTCCCAGAGTGCAATGCGGCCGCGCTCATGGCGTCTGGACACGCAGAGCGCAGGTCTGAGACTGCGCTTCCCGGAGCCCCCCCGCGGGCTCCGTGCGTGGGATAGAGCGTTTGCCTCCCCTACTATGACTCCCAGAGTGCAACGCAGCCATGCCCAAAGCCAGCCTGAAAAACTACACTTCCCAGAGCCATCTTCGGCTTTGGCCTGAGCCTTAAGATTGCCATCATAAAGGCCGGACCATCGTGGCCTGATATGAAACAGTTTGATGAGGAATACACACTCCACAGCTCCCTGGCTCCCAAGCAGTGCAGTTTGTCTGTTCTGCTCGATTCTTTTCTATTCATTCTCCTATCATTTCATAGCTGTTGGTCCTTAATAAACATCTTGTACCCCAAACTCCTTTTCAGAATCTGCTAACAGAGAACCCAAATTATGACTGAGCCTGATGTCCTGTTAGTAGGAATATTTGGATTATAAGTAACAAACAACTTGAACGCAACTGAAGCAAACATAAGAATTTATTAGTAGGATACTTGGGCTATCACACAGAATTCAACAATCAAGACACCAAAAGGGCAGAGGGTGGATCTGGACATCAAGAAGAACCACGTACTGGAACACAATCAAGACTCTTTCTTTGCTTTCATGATGGCTTCATTCTTCTCATTACAGACTATGTTTCAACATGCGGTAGAAAACATAGCCACTGATAGCACCCATATTAGAATATTATAGCTTTAGCTTCTAAAATTATATGAACAAAAAAGATAATTGCAGCTTTCCAGAAGCTTTATGATGGAAATAATATAATAATGGTATTATCACAGTGGGAAATACATGTATAGGTTCATACAGGTTGAATGGCATTAACAAGGAACAAGGGCATTTCAGCTGCAACTGATTTGCAACAGCTAAGAGATTATGGAAATCTCAAGGAACTGCAAGTTGTTCAAGGAGGCCAGAAAATACTGCATAGGAGGAAAGATAAAGTGTTCAAAAATGACAGTGAAGTGATAGGCATGAGTTTGTATAAAAGTCTTTGTTACCATGATGAGAATATTACAGTTTAAGTTGACAATGAGCCCACAATATTTCAATATGCAGTGTGTAATCAAAGTTGTGTTTTAAAATAATCACTATGTGTAAGTGTGAAAAATAGATTGAAAGAATGAAAGGTGCAAAAAATATGCATGCAGCTGCAGGGGTTATGGATAAGTTCATCAGCACTTAGGCCAGGGCTAGGGCCTGTATATCTGAAAGCTTATTGGTACCATATTTGTAGACTAACAAACCCACTGAAATTGACAACCTGGATGTATACTGCCGGAATGATCAAATGATTGAGAAGGTCCCAAGTATAGATTCTAAATGACCATTGCTTTATATTCTGCTATTTAGTAAAGTTATCATTAGATAAATCTGGCATTCTTTGGGTGCATTTCATCGTGGGGCTTTACAAGTGATGCTACTGAAAGCATAGTATATCAGGAATATATGCATCCATAGATAACTGTGTTGGAGCCCACAAAGAAAACCGAACACAATTCACTCCTGGTATAGGTCTCAAAACTCACAGTCTGGACCTCCAAAAAAACAAAGAAAAGAAAACCCCAAAACCCATTACTTAGTAAAAAGAATACAATATAAATTGTCCTTTGTAGAACAGTGAGCAATTCCAGGACAGTGGGAGAATATGGACAGTGGAAGAGGGTAAGAAAAGGTAACGTTTCCTTTATTTGGCCTCCTGTACTATTCTCTGTCATTTTGACTTACTGTGCTCCAGAAAATCATAAATCTAACTTTAAAACTGTTAAAGTTAAAACAGTCTAACTTTAAAACTGTCTTGTTGATGTGGGGTCTGTGGTAGGACTCAATGAGGGGAAATGTGGAGGCATGTTCTTCTGGTTTACCAAGGTAATTTCCAAAACAGACACTAAAAAAATCTCTAATTTAAGAATCAGAGCTCTCTCATGACGCTTCAGGGCAATGGTGAACTACAGTGGGTAGTACACAATGTATCTGAGTCTCCACAGTAGATATTCTTGTAAATAGACCTCTGTTGTCAGCATCAGCCCACTCTATGAGTAACACCTGACCCTGAGAACAGAATTTTTTTGCTCTTGGGGGTTCAACCCATAGACTAGTGCTGAAGTTCCATTATCTGATGCAAGAATTATTAGATTTAACTGGTTAGTTCATGGAATGATCTAGAATAGGGGTGAGCAAAACTTGAAAATTTTTAGGGAACAGACTTTTGAGAGCAATCCAAAACCTAATGAATCAATCATGATAGACGAAAAAGAAAAAAAATAGCAAAAATCGCAAAGTAGAACATCACTCTAAATCTACTTGTTCATTTACAAAGGTGTTTGTCTCCCACATATAGTACAATCACTTTCAGATATTAGAGAGAAAAGTACAAAGTCCATACATTTGCATATAAATAAAAAATTTAGAAATTAGATGCTTTTTAAAATGACTATGAAGACAAGATCATTTGGCTGTTGAAATTCTGGTATGTTGGTTTAGAAAATTAAAGTCCCAATTTTCCAAACCGTTGCAAAATTGTTAATTAAAGGAAAAAAATACTGCTAGAATCAAAGGTGCAATACATCATATTGATACAACAGTGTGTGCATAAGAGAAGTCTTGATTTTTCTAAGTTTGGAATCAAGCTCAATGTTGGACTTTTCTGAATTTCATCACCATACAAAAAATATTAACCTCATAAAGCAACATTATAGAGAGAACACTACAAAATTCTAACTTAGCTAAGGTATGGTTCATGCATTTTTAAAAGAAAGCATACTTATATGATGATATGTCCTACATCCCCAATGGGAAGTTTCTCACATGGATAGTGCAACTGGTGAAAGAAGGGAAAACAAAACATTTCCAATTATAAAATAATGGAAATCTTGTGTCCTAAAACATATGGTCCTAGACTTACAATGGTTCAACTTAACAATTTTTCAACTTTACAATGGTACCATACAACCATTACTTTTTACTTTCAGTACAATACTCAGTAACATGAGATATTCAACACTTTGTTATAAAATAGGACTTGTTACGTGACTTTGCCCAACTGTATGCTAATGTAAGCATTCTGAGCAAATTAAAGGTAGGCTATGCTAAGCTATGATATCTGGTAGGTTAGGTGTATTAAATGCATTTTTGACTTACAAGATTTTCAACTTACAATGGGTTTATTAGGACAGAACTCCACTGTAAGCCAAGGAGCCTCTGTATTTGTCCAGTAATCACATAACTTATCTGGAAAACAAAATAGGCTTCCTTGAAAGTGTCAAAAGGTATTTTTTTTTTAGCACAAAATGTATATATTTTACATCTTATGAACAGTGATTCTTCATCAGTCTCTACATCTATTTTTTACAAGATATTTTATGAAACATAACACAAAGCATCCATATTTCATTATAGTAAATTAAAATACAAGTGGTACTTGGGCTACATAACACTTATATATATATATACACACACACAATGTATAAAGGCATATCACTAAATGAGAAAAGAATTTTGCGCAGCATTACCTACTTTCATCTAGTTTGAGGGCTGGTAATATAGTTCACAGACCTTTCTTTTACTCCCTCAGTATCATATATCACTATTGCTATTCTGTGGTTCTTGCCTTTGCATACTTATTATATAGACTGTTTTTCAGATTTGGAGAATACAGAAGACTTATATGATGTTAGTTTCAGTTGCTGAAAAGAAAGGTCAGTAACAATAGACCCCGCCTATTGCCAATAGACAATAAGGAAAGAAGAAATGTGGTATTATCACTTAAGGTACTTACTTAGCAGTAAGCCATATTATATCAGTTTCCTTTTATATAATATTAAAATGGAAAAAACAGTGGTATGTATGTATTTTGACAGACGTCTTAGGCACTATAAGGTATATGCATTTCATGCTCCAATTAATTATATGCAATCCTAAAATACAAAACGTATTACACAACACAGGAAAATAAGCCATAAATACCAATAAGAAATTTCTTACTCAGATGTCTCAATAACCAATTTATTCATATATTTTTAAAACATTATGCTTCAGAATGAACATCTGTCAACCATTTAGAATTGGGTATTTTTGGTACCCATGTCTACAAAAAGAATATGGCTTCCCTTTATAGTATTATTTCAAGGGGCACGTTTCCAGTATCTTTAAATTATTAGGTTGATCCACAATATGAATTCTCTAAAATACAATATATTTGGATTACTTATTCTGTATTTAGAAGCTTCTCAGAATCTTATTCCTAAGGGCATTTTCTAATGTAGAATGAACTGTGATTTGTTAATAAAAATATTGCCTCACTTGCTGTATTCATGGGATTTTTCATCACCAGTGGGAATATTTTTAATAGTTTATGAGATTTGACCACTGGATGGGTTTCTGATATTTGCAGTATTCACAGGACTCCTCTTTGCTGTGAATTTTCTGCTGTATAAGGCCTGACTGTGGTTTCAAAGGGTTTTGAGAAACACTGCATTCATAGGTTCATTCTACTCTATGAATTCTGATATACAAGCATGTTTACTTGCTGAAAGTTTTCCCTACATAATCTCATAGAGATCCCCACTCAAAAGGAGTGCTCTGACAATATGACATAACTATTATCTGAAAAATTTAACGTAACTGCATTTTCTGAAGTACGATGAGTTATGATGTCAGACTCATATTAATTGCACTCCTAGGATTTCTTTACTTTATGAGTCCTCTGATGATTAATGAGCTGTGACTTCTGTGAGAAGGCTTTCGCACATTCATTGCATTGATAAGGCTTCTCTCCGGTATGAATTCTCTGATGATTAACAAGCTGAGACTTCTGAGAGAAGGCTTTCCTACATTCACTGCAACCATAAGGTTTCTCACCTGTATGTGTCCTCTGATGTGGTATGAGGTGTGACTTCCGAGAGAAGGCTTTGCCACATTCACTACATTCAAAGGGTTTCTCTCCTGTATGTATTCTCTGATGATTAATGAGACTTGACTTCTCCCTGAAGGTTTTTCTACATTCACTGCACTCATAAGGTTTTTCTCCAGTATGAGTTCTCTGATGTCTAATAAGCTCTGACTTCTCAAAGAAAGCTTTGCTACAAAGACTGCATTCATAGGGTTTCTCTCCTGTGTGAATTCTCTGGTGTGTGTTCAGCTGTGACTTCTGGGAGAAGGCTTTTTCACAGTCCCTGCATTCATAGGGTTTTTCTCCTGTATGAGTTCTTTGATGAGTTGCAAGACTTGACTTCTCACCAAAGGCTTTCCCACATTCAATGCATTCATAGGGTTTCTCTCCTGTATGTGTCCTCTGATGTGATATGAGATGTGACTTCTGACAAAAGGCTTTCCCACAATCACTGCATACATAGGGTTTTTCTCCTGTATGAATTCTCTGATGATTAGTCAGACTTAATTTTTCACTGAAAGCTTTCCCACATTCACTGCATTCATAGGGTTTTTCTCCCGTATGAGTTCTCTGATGTCTAACAAGCTGGGATTTCCTGCTGAAGGCTTTCCCGCATTTACTGCAAACGAAGGGTTTTTCTCCTGTGTGTGTCATCTGATGTGATATGAGATGTGACTTCTGGGAGAAGAATTTCCCGCATTGAATGCATCCATGAGGCTTCTCTCCCGTATGGGTTCTCTGGTGATTAATGAGACTTGACCTCTCTCTAAATGCTTTCCTACATTCACTGCATTCATAGGGTTTCTCTCCAGTATGAATTGTCTGATGTCTAATGAGCTCTGACTTCTCAAAGAAGGCTTTTCTACAATCACTACATCCATAGGGTTTTGTTCCTGTGTGAGTTCTGTGATGTGTAACGAGTTGTGACTTCCTACTGAAAGCTTTCCCACATTCCCTGCATTCAAAAGGCTTCTCTCCTGTATGAATTCTCTGATGATTAATGAGGTTTGACTTTTCACTAAAGGCCCTCCCACATTCATTGCATCCATAGGGTTTTTCTCCTGTGTGCGTCCTCCAATGTGATATGAGATGGGACTTCCGGGAGAAGGCTTTCCCACATTCTCCACATTCATATGGTTTCTCTCCCGTATGCGTTCTCTGATGGGATGTGAGCTGTGACTTTTGGGAGAAGGCTTTCCCACACTGGCTACAATTATAAGGTTTCTCTCCTGTATGAGTTCTGTGATGGCTAATAAACTGTGACTTCTGAGTAAAGCTTTTGCCACATTTACCACAGCCATAGGCCATTTCTCTGATATGTTTGCTCTGATGATTAATGAGACTTGATTTCTTACTGAAGCGTTTTCTACATTCACTGCATTCATAGAGTTTCTCCCCTAAATGAGTTCTGTGATATATGACGATCTGTGACTTTTTATAGATGTCTTTATCATATTTATCACATTCATAGTATTCTAACCAAGTATCAGTTTTCTCAGGCTTGGAATGGAGAAACAATTTATCAAATACATTAAAGTCGTCTGAGTCTGTTTTTCTACAATCTGCTTTTGGAATAAGTAAATCTAAATGATGTTTGAAAATCAAGCCATCTAAGTTATCTTCATTGTTTGAGTTGCTCAAAGGAACAAAGTTCATATTTAGATTGAATTTTTTTCCAAATACATCACATTCAAGAATTCTTTTCATATTTTTAAGTTTGTCTTGGTTATCCCGGTGCCACATCATGTGACCATCTACTTGCCAGGCTTCTTCTATAAAAGAAACAAAAAATCTGGTGTGCTTACTGAATAAAAAACTAGAAATGCTGTGTTGAGGGGCTGACTGGTATTTAAGGCTTAGTTTCATAGTCTAAAATAAGTCCCAAGTATAGTGTCTATCTTCTAGGTATTGAAAAATGAAATGCTGATACAGGAGCAGGAAACTGACTGTACATTAAGCCACCTTTCGTTATTGACAAATATATGTTTACCAAATGGGAAGAGAATGTGAAAAGAAATGTGAAAAGTGCATGAAGAGCAATGAAAAACAAAAGAGGTTGGAAGAATCATTGACCCAATGTTCTGAGGAATTCACTGAGTAACTACTGAGTATATACCATGCTCCAGGCAGTGTGTGCGGTCTGGAGATACAAGAGAAAAAATAAATAGGGCCCTGCCATTATGAAATTTATATTTTTAACAGAAAAGATAAACAATAAACAGATAATATTAAACAACAAAACTATACACTGTACTTAGCAAACACTATGAAGAAAATAAATACATTGGAAAGACTAATTGGCTAAAATCATTTCAAGCTTGAAGTGTGTGAAATATTTTATGTGTTTTCCCATTCTCACATTTTCTGAAAGTTTTATTTAAACTTGTCCTATACATGTCCACATTACTACCAGGGAAGCCACTTCATGCAAAACATTTTCAAAACATATCATCTTTCATTTAAACTATTCAAGCACAGAACTTTAAAATCTATGTGTACTTTTACTTAAACTATCCCAAGACAAAAGTTCCCATTCTTAAAATATTCTGACAGTTTGATATTTATTATATGGCTTTACTTCCATTATCCTCATAACATAACCACT
This sequence comes from Varecia variegata, assembly GCA_028533085.1. Classification (NCBI taxonomy): domain Eukaryota; kingdom Metazoa; phylum Chordata; class Mammalia; order Primates; family Lemuridae; genus Varecia; species Varecia variegata. The sequence continues at coordinate 8,079 of JAQIFY010006454.1, forward strand.
TATGTTATTGTTGTAAGTGCTCTTCAAAAGTCTTATATTTCAATAAAAACCTATGCTTAGAATTTTTTGTGAAGTAATATCTAGAGCTATGAAAGATAATCAGTAATAGGAAAATGTGTTACAAATGTAAATGTCAACTGAACACAATACATTTGTAGAAAACTCATAACTCATTGTTAGTCATAAATTATATTTTGAAAGTAGAATCAAGACTTGCCAATAAATTTGAAGTGAAGGGGATAAGGGGAACCAAGGAATTAAGAGTGATTCTTGGCCAGGCGTGGTGGCTCATGCCTGTAATCCTAGCACTTGGGAGGCAGAGGCGGGTGGATCGTTTGAGCTCAGGAGTTCAAGACCAACCTGAGCAAGAGCGAGACCCCGTCTCTACTAAAAACAGAAAGAAATTATATGGACAACTAAAAATATATGTAGAAAAAAAATTAGCAGGGCATGGTGGCTCATGCCTGTAGTCCCAGCTACTCGGGAGGCTGAGGCAGGAGGATTGCTTGAGCCCAGGAGTTTGAGGTTGCTGTGTGCTAGGCTGATGCCATGGCACTCTAGCCTGGAAAACAGAGTGAGACTCTGTCTCAAAACAGAAAAGAAAAAGTTGAGAAAAATTTAGGATGGAGTATTCAAGGAAAATTTCGTGAACATGAATGCAGTGAATGCAGAAAAGGGTAAATAGTACAAGTCTGTAAACACTGAGAAATGTTTAAATGGAATTAAACATAAACTTGGTAGGGGAAAGGAAAAATAATTGAATAGGCAACATAGTGTCATACTATGGAGGTCACTGAAAGAAAAGATGACAAGTCTATGGCAGACACTTTTGTTGCCTCACCCACAGCCCTCAGCTAAATTCAGTGGACACCTGCAACTTCGGTGGACCGTTCCTGATACAGTGCCTACCCCTGTCACCCTCAATTCTCTCCCAAGACCTTCCTTTCTTGGGCTGCAAGTGCAAGCTTGGTCTGTGTGCAGAGACGCTGGACATTCTGGGGACTTGATATGCCCTAGAGCAAACCGCAACCACTAAGAGATGGGAGTTGGAAGATAAATGCTTGGGCTTCCTGTTCCCTCAAGTCTGAGGTACGTTCTCGTGGAGCGTCAGAGCTCTCAGCAAAAATGAGCCCCTACTGCCCACAGCAGTCCCAGCATCAGCCCACCTTTCACTGGCATTAGCCCCCCTGGCACTCCCCCGATCTCACCCATTCTCTCACTGCACTTGTGGGGACCACATCCTCAATAAATTCTTACACTCTCAGATGTGTATTTTAGGGTATGTTTTTGAGGGAACCTGAAGTAAGTCAATGTCCCATAGCAGATAATGAAAATGATCACAGTAGTGTTGGATGCTTTTGAGAACTTCAGGAATGAGACATCATGGGCCTAGTTTTACGTGGAAGCTGAGGAAGGGAAGGCTTTAAAAAGATATTTTCTAAAGAGTAAAAAACTTAAAAACAAGAAGAAAGGATGGTAGAGATTATTCTTAACACTCCATGGTGTCTGAAGTATAGAATAAAAACAACAGATTCTAATTTAAAAGGGAGGATAAGGACAAATTATTTGCAAGACATCATGGCTCCATTTTCTAATACAATGAGACCAAGTGGAGTACGGCTTTGCAAGGTGATCCTCTAGGCACCAGAGACACCCACACTGAGGGGAAAATCAATATTCTTGAATGTACAAGCAGAGGTATCTTTGAGCATAGGTGAAGGAGGGAAAGAAGTAGACAAACATGTCAGGGGACAGAATACCAAACAAGAATTCAAAGTCTTAGATGTGACAGACAGGGAATAACATAATGTCATGGTTCAGGTAAGTCGGACACATTTCATTTTAAGCTACAACAAAAGAAGCCACATCTAAATGTGATTTACCTGAGTAGCCAATGTCAATTGTTCTGAATCACAACCAAAGTTTAGAGATTTTTGAAAAGAGCTCTCTAAAGCACATTTTAAAGATGCAAACCCATCACTGACCAACTGTGATTGAACTTCTATTTTCTCCCATTTCCCTGGTTCTCATACACTCACCTGGAGAGTCAGAACTTGGGATTGTTCCATCTCCTATCCATGGCTCTTCTCCTTGCTCCAACTTGCAGATGATGTCTGGTTTCATAACTTCATACCCTGTTCAGGGGAAATCACAAATACTGCTTGGGCTTCAGGGCCTCTGAAGAATGAGCAAGGTTTAACATCA
>JAQIFY010006455.1:0-10283 GCA_028533085.1 Varecia variegata
CAGATAAGTCTGTTGAGGAATCCAAAATCATAGCTGTCTTCTACACCTTTGTAAGCCCAGTGCTTAATCCACTCATCTACAGTCTGCGGAACAAAGATGTGAAGCAGGCCTTGAAGAACGTCCTCAGACGAAACATGGTCACTACTGTGGCAATGCCTCCACTTTCCAATAAACCATAGCTCTAAATCTTTGACTCAAAAATCTTGAATATCCAATTTTCCCAACACCATTTATTGAATAGGCCTTCTTTTCCCCAATGTCTGTTGTTGTCTGCTTTGTTGAAGATCACTTGGTTGTAGGTAGATAGTTTTATATCTGGGTTCTCTGTTCTGTTCCATTGGTCTATGTCTCTATTTTTGTGCCAATACCGTGCTCTTTTGTTTCCTATAGCCTTGTAGTATAGTTTGAAGTCTGGTAATGTGTTGCGTCCAGATTTGTTCTTTTTGCTTAAGATTGCTTAGGCTATTTGGGATATTATCTGCTTCCAAATGAAGTATAGAGTTATTTTTTCTAGATCTGTGAAGTATGACGTTACCCCCTTAATATTTTGAAATTTAATAAAAAATCTTGGAATTTGATCACGAGATTTAGTAGTCTCTATAAATGTATCCCAAGCACCTCAGGTATAAAAATAAATTCCAATTTTGGGGGAAAAATTAGATGCACTTTTTTTTTAGGGCTTATTTCTCAACATATGTCCCATGAATCAAGAGCATATGTGTTACCTTGGAGGTTGTTACACATACAGAATTGAGTTCTGCACCTTGGCACTACTGTACCTAAATATGTAGTTTAACGAAATCCCCAGGTGTTTTTAAGAACATTAAATTTTGAGAAGCACTGCTTTACATGAAAACTCCCAACTGGTGTGCCATGCAATACTGATGTTCTCTTACTGCTTGTGATGGTAAACAGAATAAACATGCTCTCAGCTCAGTTTCTTGAATATATTCTATTCTTTTTCCCATCTGTCCTTTTGGTTGAGGAGTCTTTAAGAAACCCATCCTTCTGTACTCCTCTCCTGACTTGCTAAGTTAAACTGGAAACTGTGCAGTTCAGATTAGTAGTAGTAGTTTTCTCTTCCTTAGGAATGTGGTTATATAGTGAAGAGGTGGCAATGAGAAAAGAGGGGAACGAGATGATCATACTTTTCCCAGACTTAAGTTTGTGCATCCAGCCGTAGGAGCTACACAAACCCACCTCTTCCTCTGACCCTCCAGCACAGGGCAATGACTCTCTGTTTCACCTATTTTTGGAACATTTACAACAGGCTGATCTGCGAGTAAGAACTAAAATTTAAGGAAGAAATAGAGAGACTTAGTAAGCAATGGGACATATGAGATGAGAGTATTTACCTTGCTTTAACTATGCTTTCTATTCTTAATTATGGTTAGGTGAGCAATATTAATTTTTTCCTTCCTGAGCATAGACCTAATACATAAATAATCTCTTTATATGTGCCATGAGAGTGAGGATTTAGTCTAGGAGGGGAAAATAAATTGCTTTGGTATCTTCGTAAAGATAAAATAAAACAAACAAACAATAACAAAATAAAACATATTTTTCTTCAGGCTCCATGCTAAAATGAGTAATTTAAGGGACAAATAAAAGATTCCATTGCTAGAGAGCTGTGTTCCCCTTTGGGGGTGTGCTTTCCATTTGATTCTTCATACTTCCAGAGTTCTTTCACTGATTCCTTCCCATCTGGATCAGCTATTGCTTCTTACTTTTAGATTTTCACTTGGATAATGACATACCCTGTTTAACCTCTGAGCCAATTAGGTGGTGTTTGTGGCTGAGATTCGACCACACCCTGTACGATGAGTCAGTAGATGCAGTAAAAGGGTGTGCAGAATGACCTCCTATCAGTAGGTGGTGCTTGCTGAGAGGAGCAGGCTGCAGTGTTGTTTTTGGGTGCTGTAACCAGCTCTTGTTCCTCTGGAGAGGCACTCTAGTGCCTCAGGTGGTGGGTGGGACCCTGGGATTTCCAGGTGTGTCCTTATTCTCCACCTCAGCGGGGGGCAGGTGGGAGAGTGAGCCTGCCCTCAAGCTCCACAAATGCTGTTAGCAGGGGTCAAAGGTCTGTTCTCTACTTCTGGGCAAAACTGCCAGGGAGGGGCTGAAACGGCCCCACTCAGCCAAAAAGTCTGCGTGTGGGGGTGGGGCTGTCTGAGACCTGCAGTCTGGAGCAGACCTTGCTTCTTTCCACCCTCTCCTATTCCGCACTGTCTCCGGGGCCTCTGCCAGCAGGCAGGATCTCAAGCCAGTGGATCTCCCCTGGCTCTGATAAAGGCAGGGAGGTTTCCTGCCCAGGATGGCAGCCTGAGCTGGGAGTGCAGCCTCCCCTGGTAGGAGGGCTGCCCCTCAAGCACGCTGATCTGCCCCTGAAGGCACACACACCTCAGTAGGCTCCTGCATAAAAATCCCTTCTGTGCCCCAGGACAATGTGATGGAGACCTGGGTGTACTGGATCTGGTCTGCAGACCTGTCCCCTGGCTTCTTTGGTACTTAACTAACTCTTTTTTGGGAAAAATAATAACACATTGTAGAGTTTTTAGTAAACTTTATTTTATTAATATATAACTTGCCTGTGGTGAAATATATCCACTTTAGTTATGAGCAATGTGTTTTGAACAATGTGTACACCTATATAACCACCACCACAGTTGAGATTGACAATGTAAATCACCCCTACATTTCCTTTTTATCCCTTTGCAGACAGTTCCTTCCATGAATATCCAGCCCTTAATAATCACTGATCTGCTTGCCTAACCAAAGATATATTTGTCTATTTTAGCGTTTCCTATAAATGGAGTCAAGCAGTATATGTTTCTTTGTGTCTAGATTCTTTGATTTCAATATATCATTTGGAGAATGTGCCTTTGAATTGAAGTATACATGTGTCTCTTTTGCCTTCATAATTAGACTAAATACTATCTAAGCACATGTACATGGTACATCTTGTTCATGTTATATTTGTATCTCTTGGATGAGCAGAACTTGGACACTAGGTAAAAGGGAAGAAAGGTAGACAGAAAATTTTGATCTTTTATCCTGTAGGTTTTTGTGTTCTGGCAAATAAATAGTATGTTGCTAAATTACATGCTTGCTAGGTTTTCCAAAAAATATTATTTTAACACCTGGATCTAACACTTTGAACTAACTCTACTACAACTCATTGTGAGGTCTTGTCCAAATTATTTACTGGATTTTATAATTTAACCACTTTATTCTAGCCTTTTTTGGAAAGTGTTTTGCAATACACAATTCAGACTGAAAAGGAATCACAGGAACATCAAAGTCCATGAATTATGTCATTATTTTATATCTTTATTATTTGCTCTATTCATCTAATTGAAATAAATGGTGACCCAAAATGCAAAAATTGGGTCAAAGCAATTGACTCAAAAGGGTTATATATTGATGCAATCACGTTGCTCAAATCCCAAGAGTCTATTGAGTATGAGTCTATGCCAATTACTGTTTTTTCCCTGGAGTTATCTTTTGCAGTAACATTGTAATTATTTCTTCAGGGTGTGTTGAAAAATACTTTAGGGATAAAAGCTCCAAATTACAAGTTGGGTATATATCATTCTCTGTAATTCATTGCTTGGACCACTAGTGTCTCTGAGAGAATCTTTCTTGGGGTCAGGTAGGAACGGAAATTCTGACTTCTATACTTGTACTTTCTCTTTTTGTTTTAATTTTAGATTTTTGTCAGTAGGAGTCAGGTGACAGCAAAAGCTTGAATGTTAGCTTAGAGTCTTAGTTAATAAAAATGAGTTGATATGCATTTCTTATCTAGATTGGTCACTAGAAATATTGTAATTTAATTCAAATTATGTATTTACAATAATTATTTTACTTTACAAGTAGAATTATTACCTTCTGTTAAGTATTGAACATACATTGAATAACCATGTTGGAGGAAACGATTTAATTTAGTATCTTATTAATCATATATTAATATTTGTTTAAAGGACAACTCCTCCAAAAACATCCTTCATCAAAAATTCGAAAGAGATTTCATTCTTTTTTATGGCTGAATAGTATTTCATTCTATCATGGATGGACCTGGAGGACTTTATGTTAAATGAAATTAGCCAGAAACAGAAAGTTAAACACCACATGTTCTTACTCATATGTGGAAACTTAAAATGTTGATCTCATAGAAGTAAAAAGTAGAACAGAGGATACTACAGGATGGGAAGGATAGGAAGCAAGGGGGATAGGGAGAGATTTTTTAAAGGATATAAAATTATAGCTACATAGGAAGAATAAGTTCTAATGTTCTACAGAACTATAGGATGACTGTAGTTAATAATACATTATATAGTTTCAAATACCTACAAGGATGATATGGAATGTTCCTAACAAAAGAAATGATAAACGTTTGAGTTAAAAGATACAGTAATTTCCCTGATCTGATTACTGTACATTATATGTATCAAAAGAAGCATCACTAGGTACTCCATGAATAAGTAAAATTATTATATACCAATTAAAATATAAAGCAAAGAGAAAAAAATAAAAGAGACACAGCCAAATTCAAGCAGAACTTATTCTAGCAAAAATAAAACTTTATGGAACTTTGTATGTCTCTGTTTAAGTTATATAGACAGAAAATTTGTGGACAGATTTGACATTAAGATGTACATGACTAGGTAGGATTGGTATGCATGTAAAAATATGATCTAAGATTTGGAAATTTCTCTTTCTTGTATCCATATCTTCCTTGCTTTATTCATACAAATTGCTCTAACTAAAAATTCTTTCATCGCTAATTCCTGTAAGACTTTCTTATTCTAAATTTGGGAACTTTATCTTTGATCTGTTCACATAAGAATGACACGCTCTTGTACCTTCTTGATAACAGCAGTTTAAGAAGGACCAAAACAAACTTCCTTCAAACCCCTTTAATTCTGGGCTCTCTAATACAGCACATAAGGAATGAAATTTTCAAATATGGAACTTCTAAATATGCACACACTATTAGTGACTTCAAAAGTGTTTTCCAGACATATGCTATCATTTTGTCCAGGACCAATCCTGGGAACAAATTTTAGAAGAAGCTGGTGATTTTATACTAAACTGTAAAGGGCAGTTGGTGGTTAAATCCATTTTTAGACACATTTTGGGTCATAATTTCTCCATTCCAAAGCAGGTTGGTGGCATAAGAGGCACTTTCTGTACATTATATACCCAACTATCTTCTTAAGACACCAGCCCCAACATTCTCAGACTCTCCCGAATAATAGCTGTGTGAGGATAAATGAGAGAGGAAGAAAGAGAGAGAAGGAGAATAAGGGAAAGAGAGAGATAAAAAATATCTGATGGAATTCTCATTTACCCTCTTAATTTGTTTTAATTCATCTAAGTGAAAATGCTGGTACCTAAGAAAATGGTCAGAGGAAATTCCACCTTGGTGACTGAATTTATTCTCTTGGGATTAACGGATCGTCCAGAGCTTCAGCCCATCTTCTTTGTGCTGTTCCTGGTGATCTACTTGGTCACTGTCGGGGGGAACCTTGGAATGATGGTGTTGATCAGAGTGGATTCACGCCTCCACACCCCCATGTACTTCTTCCTTGCCAGTTTGTCCTGCTTGGATTTGTGCTATTCCACTAATGTGACTCCCAAGATGTTGGTGAACTTCTTATCAAAGAATAAAACCATTTCCTATGCTGCTTGTTTAGTCCAGTGTTATTTCTTCATTGCCATGGTGATTACTGAATATTATATGCTAGCTGTCATGGCCTACGATAGGTACGTGGCCATCTGTAACCCTTTGCTTTATAGCAGCAAGATGTCCAAAGCTCTCTGTGTTCGCCTGATTGCTGGTCCATACATCTATGGATTCCTTAGCGGCCTGATGGAAACCATGTGGACGTACCGCTTGACCTTCTGTGGCTCCAATGTCATTAATCATTTCTACTGTGCTGACCCACCTCTCATCCGACTCTCCTGCTCTGACACTTTCATTAAGGAGACATCCATGTTTGTGGTAGCAGGATTTAACCTCTCCAACTCCCTCCTCATAATCCTCATCTCCTACATCTTCATTGTCATTGCCATCCTGAGGATGCATTCTGCTGAAGGCAGGCGTAAAGCTTTCTCCACCTGTGGGTCCCACCTGGTGGCAGTGACTGTGTTTTATGGGACCCTGTTCTGCATGTATGTTAGACCTCCCACAGACAAGTCAGTGGAACAGTCCAAAATCCTTGCTGTTTTCTACACTTTTGTAAGCCCTATGTTGAATCCTATCATTTATAGTCTGAGGAACAAGGATGTGAAACAGGCTTTTTGGAAACTGATCAGAAGGAATGTACTTTTGAAGTAAAATCATAGTGTATCTTTCTTTATAAATCAAATAAAAGATCTATCTATTTATGCGAGCTATACAGAACTTTAATATAATTCAATTTTAAATCCACAATGAAAAACTATGATCTAATGACAAAACAAAAGACATATGTTCAGAAGATTTAAAGTTTCACATGTGACATATGAGTACAACATGTTTGTGTGTGTGAAGGGTAAGGAGATGTGTAAGTAGGTAGTAGTTATTGAACTGATGATCTAATTCAGTTTGAGTTTGAAGGCCTGAAAATCAGGGGAGCTTTTTATTAGTAACTAGAAATGTAATTGACCTATCTTAGACTCAATTTCTTCTCATAGTTTTTTATATTTTCCTTCAATAAATTTATCATTCTTTGCTTATAATTAATGCCTATGTTCCCTATGATATTGTAAATACCATGAGGTTAAAAACAATGTTTTGGGAGTAATTATTTGTATAACTTAGCCAGGTACATTACATAGTCTGTGCTTCCTTAAAAAACAAACAAACAAACAAACAAATATCGGTAGAAAGATAGAAAGATAGAAAAAAGAGAAAAAGGAAAAGTTAAAATAGTTGGAGATTATAATATTTGTTTTGTAAAGTGATGAGAACACTTTACAACAACACTAAAAAACATATCAAATACATTGATGGTATATTAAATGTGTATACTTTATTCATGTATAATCAGTCTGCTTTTATTTCTTTGAACAGAAGAATTCATGTGGAAATGTCTAGAGTAAATCAGACCAGAGAGAAGGAATTTAGCTTCCTGAGGTTGAACAGTTTTCCAGTGTTGCAGTTTATCTTCTTTGTTTTATTTCTAGTAATTTGTATTCTCACTTTTGTGAAAAACTTGGACTTAATTCTGCACATCACACCCTCACACTGTCCCTTCACCAATCTGCCAATACCACAAATTCTGGTTAAGTTTTTATTTGAAAAGTTCACATCCATAGCCAGTTTATTTGAGCACTATAATGTGGTCACATTCCTGTTAACTCAAGGTTTTGTCCCTGTTGCCATTTGTGGCAATCACATCCGTGTGGTCATCTATTTTCCATGTAATGACAATATTGGGTCCAAAGTGCTTCACATTTGTATGACTGCCATTGTCTATATATGTGGTTGCACATAGACTTGATGAAGATCGTGATTGTTTTCTCCAAGAGCTGACAACGTGGAACATCATTGTGTCTTACCACCTTGTGGCTACTCAGACCAATTAAATTGGATTTTATTATACCATAGGCTATGTTGGATCTTCAGAATGTGCTTAAAAGTTTATTGGTGTTCCAAGCTTCCATTTTACTAACAAATTTGGAATCTTTCTACTCTTTTTTTTTTCCAAGATTTTTATGGGGGTACATACATTTGGGTTACATCCATTGCATTTGCACCACCCAAGTCAGAGCTGCAAGCATGCCCGGGGAAAACTCTTATTACAGACATCAACCTAGGCAAAGAATTTATGAAGAAGATCCCCAAAACAATCACAGCACCAACAAAAATAAATAAATGGGCCTTGATCAAATTAAAATGCTTCTGCACACCCAAAGAAAGTATCATTAGAGCAAATAGACAACCTACAGAATGGGAGAAAATATTTGCATGCTATACATCTTTCTACTCTTTTTAAGCCAGAAAATTTTCTTTGTTATTGAATCCTATCTTACAAAGATGCCTATGTAATGGTACCTCCTTTAAGGAATCAATAGCGAAATTAAAATAGTAGCTGTCCTGTATGTCCTATATGAGATTAATAACATTTATCTCAGATTTTTAATGAGTGTCCAATAAAATTCTATTTGAGAAATGTTCAGTATGTTGAGTTGATAAAAATGTGTTACTTTATTAATTAGATATATTAAAAATACTTGATCACCAAGAAGTTCAACAACTATACATAGTACATCATGACTCAGGAAAATAAAGAATTGTAGAAATTATCTCAATCATTTGAATTATTTAGATATTAAGTGCATTCATTTTCTCTTGGACTTTTCTAAAAAAAAACAAAACAATACAAAATAATCAAAAAAAGTGGGGGTGGGGGTGGGGGGAGGCTAAAAATACCCACAGTTTTGTTTTTTCAAATGAATGTTTGCTCATTGCAATGACACTGTGTGGCAGAATGTGCTCTTGCTGCATTAGTGGCCAAATGAAATAAGTGAGTAATGTGCTCTGTTTTGAATGCAGCCTTTTCTTCTGAGTAATGGAAGGAGTGAGGTAGAATGATGCCCAGTGATAGATACATGATGAGCAGTAAGTAAGAAAAATGAAGAAGATCACACAGAAGAGATGCTTAAACCATTTCTAACTCCCATGTGAAAAGTCTCTGAGCTGTCTTCAGGGAACTTTTAATTGGCAGAATTGGTTGCTTCATCATGATTTTTTTTTTAATGCATTAGGGAAAAGGAATCACTTTATAAACAAACACAAGCAAAATTTTCCTTACTTGTTATTCTTATAGGCTCGTTGGTTTTCCTACTTGTTTATAGGTAGGACTGTCTATCTTGTGTTGTTAAGAACTAGGCAAAATATAACTATTTCTACTTGGAATCCAAATAGTGATTTGGTAGAAATGAGTGCATGGTTAGAAATAGTTAAATGACTGCACAGAAACAGAAAGATTGGTTTCATGTGTAGTGCCAATGCCCCAAATCTAAGAATTTGTATTTATTCTAAAAATTAAACAAGGGGGAGGAAGAAACTAAAATTTCTTGTGTTAGTTTTATGTACCTCACATATTGTCAGATTTTGCATATATTATCACTTTTAATTTTCAAGGAATATCCCTTCAACAACATTTTAAGGTGAGTTTAAATGTGATGTTTAAATGTAATGTATAAATTTTAATTTTTATTCTTTCTTGCAATAAAAATCTATCTTTATTCTGCTTTCCATAGAGTTACAATACTATGTGTGTCTGTGTGTTTGTGTATTTGTGAATATTCTGGGCTTCTAAATGGCATGGAATGGACGGAAAGGAGGTTTAAGGCAATTTTAAAATGTCTTGAGAGGCTAACCTCAGTATTATCTAAGCTTTATCATTATACTTTTTGAGTCATACCATAGTCCCTGCATAAAACCTCTGAATGATTAATTAAATTCTAACTTATAATGATCACTTTATGTAGTTTTATCTTATACAGCAGTCAGGTTTACAGTTATCTTAAGCACTGATCTTGGAGAGTTTGTACCAGTTAGAAAATAGGTTCAATTCCTGTGAAAACAAAACAAAATAATAGTTCTAAACAAATGAGACATTTGTTTCTCATTTATTGAACTCTGAGCTGGGAGTTCAGTTCAGCTCTGCCAAGATATCAGGAGCTCCAACCTGTTCATTTGTTTTTCTGCCTTTGGTAAAGACCTGATCTCATTCATATGATCCAGTTTTCTTTTCCCTTTGAAGGAAATTATGAGAAGAAACTTCACATTGGTGACTGAGTTCATTCTCCTGGGATTGACGAACCGCCCGGAATTGCAGATTTTCTTCTTCATGCTGTTTCTGGCAGTTTACACGGTCACGGTGGCCGGGAACCTTGGCATGATTGTCCTCATCCAGGTCAATGTCCGGCTCCACACGCCCATGTACTTTTTCCTGAGCCACTTATCCTTTGCAGATCTGTGCTTCTCTTCCAATGTGACCCCAAAGATGCTGCAGATTTTCCTTTCAGAGAAGAAAACCATTTCCTATCCTGCTTGTCTGGTGCAGTGTTACCTTTTCATTGCCTTGGTCCATGTGGAGATGTATATCCTGGCTGTGATGGCCTTTGATCGGTACATGGCCATCTGCAACCCTCTGCTTTATGGCAGCAGAATGTCCAAGAGTGTGTGCACATCCCTCATCACGGTGCCTTATGTGTATGGAGCGCTCACTGGCCTGATGGAGACCATGTGGACCTACAACCTAGCCTTCTGTGGCCCCAACAAAATT
>JAQIFY010006456.1:0-10283 GCA_028533085.1 Varecia variegata
GCCACATGTACAGTTTGATGTGCCCTCTTTTAAAGCAGCTATGCATCGACCCAGACATTCTCAGTGTCTAAGCTACCACCTGACTATAAATTAGCACTTTTAGAACCTATTATTTCATCATTTTATCTATGTCACTGCATAGTGAACAGGTGCCACATTTTTATCTAATTTTTTTCTTTTTAATACCTGGGGGGGTTTTTTTGATTGAGAGTTTCTCATAAATGGAAACAATTTCCTCATCTTTTTATATGTAATGTCTAGCATGGTGCTTGGCATATAGTTGATGCTCATTAAATATCTAAATCAATACCATCATAATAGTCTCTAATAGTTATGGTTTTATTATTCTTTATTAAAGACTCAAAGGGGTAATAATTATATTTTTATTATCCCATCAATTTTGTAATCTCTCTCCTAGAAATTTTGTTTTCTCATTTCATTGAGAACTGAAACATTAAGAATTCTCAAGCAGTTGTTGAAGAAATTGTTTGGAGTTTAAGTCACATTTCCTTTACCAAGTAAAGTAATAAGCGCAGATTTCCTGTATTTATGTAAATACCCAATCATTAAAAAACACACTGCTCTGCCCAAAATTTCTCTTTTGGAACTCCCAGCCTTGAGGGAATGGGGCAAGGGTGGGTTGAGGATGAGTAGGATACATGTACTCAGGGAGAGTGAGCCAAAGTTCTCCTAGCAGGCTTTGGGGATGGGCTGTGGATAGAAGACTTCACAACTTCTCTTCAATGTCCTTTCTGATGTTCCTGAGGCAATTTTGATCCCTTTATCACAAGTATATATCTTCTGTCACTTTTTCTGACTGTGCAAAAAATAACTTTCAGAATTATATAAAGATGTGCTACTGAATATACTTTTTTAAAAAAGAAAAAGGAAATAGCACATGATCTCATCCATATGTAGAATCCCACAAAGTTGATCTCATAGAAGTATAGAGTACAATAATGATCACCAAAGGCTGGGGTAGGTAGAAGGGAGGAGGAGATGGGGAGATGTCCGTCAAAGGATACATAATTACAGTTAGGAGAAATAAATTCAAGAGATCTATCATACAGCATGGTTACTACAGTTAATGACACATACAAAAAAAATGATAACTGTGTGAGGTAATGCATTTGTTAATTAGCTAGTCAACCACTCTACAATGTCTATGTACCTTAAAACATAGTGGTATATATGAAAAATACATACAATGTTATCTGTCAAATTCTTTTAAAAAGAGACATTTGTAAAAGTGAATTTTAAACTGTATAGCACAATAAAAATTTTAAACCATTAAATAAAAGGGAAAAATATAAGAGGTGCTAGATCACTGTCATTTTTTATAATTGAGTAGTATTCCATATTTTATTAATCCACTCATGGATTGACGGGCACTTGGGTTGTTTCCACATCCTTGCTATAGTGAATTGTGCTGCCATAAACATTCGAGTGCAGATGTCTTTATTATAGAATGACTTTTGTTCCTTTGGGTAGATGCCTAATAGCACTATTTCTGGATCAAATGGTAGTTCTACTTGTAACCCTTTGAGGTATCTCCAAATTCTTTTCCACAGAGGTTGCACTAATTTTCAGTCCCACCAGCAGTGTAAAAGTGTTCCTATCTCTCCACATCCTCACCAGTATTTATTTAAAGTTCAGGGGTTGGAGGACTCAATATTAACTACGTATAATATTAACTAGCCCATTGTAGAGGTCCCTTCCAACTGGAGCTTCCAAAATCTGAAACTTCTAGCATCAGTTTATTTAAATATATTTATTGAATGTCTACAGTATGACATAAACCGTTTGAGGGATTTGGTACATAAAACAAACAAGATAAAGAGAGGTAGAGATGAGTAGGAAGCAAGAAATAACTCAAAATCACCATTAAAATAAAGTCACAGTCAACCTTTGACTAACTAAGTTTATGAATGTTTTGTGCACAGCAGGAAATAAGATGAAGTCATTTCCTTGTGGATCAGAGTCTATTAAGTAAACATTAATTATATATTTCTACCAATTACCAACCACTTATTACTAATTGGCCAAGTCCCTGACAAATATCTATGTATGAATTGCATCATTTTGTGTTGATCTAATGGACCCATGTGATATGAGCAAAAATGCTTTTACTGAATCCATTTATTTAAAATGAGTAACTTCTTAGGAGGAAAACAAAAAGAATGAGAAAAGGAACTAATGCCTTTTGCAACAATCTGTATGGAACTGGAGACCCTTCTCATGTGTGAAGTATCTCAAGAATGGAAAAACAAACACCACATCTATTCGCTATTAAATTGTAACTAACCGATGAGCACATATGTACACAGAGGGAAGTAAAACTCAGTGGAAATCAACCAGGGTAGAGGGGGGAGAAGGGGAGGGGAAAAAACCTACCTAATGGGTACTATGAACACTATTTGGGTGACTGGCACACTTATAGCAGGGACTCAAGGATTACAAAAGTGATCCATGTAACCTAAAACATTTGTACACCCTTAATATTTTGAAATTTAAAAATGTGAAAAAAAAGAAAAAGGACAAAGAAAAAAACACATAAAACATATGTGTATCAAATTTGTATTCCTCAAAGTCTAAGATACTAAAGAAAAAACAAAACGTGATTTTTGATCAGCTAAAGTAAAAAACTCTATTTTCTACTTCATAGTACTCCATAGTTCCTGGAATCAGAAGACTGGATGTCTTCATAGGAGAATGAGGTGCACTTCTGGCAGCCAGCAATGGTCTATTCCTGGACTTAAGTGGTGGTTGCCAAAAAAGACCCTGGAAATGCAAAGCAATCTTAAGCAAAAAGGACAAATCTGGAGGCAACACATTATCTGACTTCAAATTATACTACAAGGCTATAGTAATCCAAACAGCATGGTACTAGTATAAAGGTAGACACACAGACCAATGGGTCAGAATCCAGAATCCAAAAATAAAACCATATAGCTATGACTGACTGATTTTTGTCAAAGCAGACAAAAACACACTCTGGGGAAAAGACGTCCTCTTCAACAAATGGTGCTGGGAAAACTGGATACCCACATGTTTAAGAATGAAATTGGATTCCTACTTCTTACTATATACAAAAATTAATTCAAGTTGGACTAAAGACTTAAATGCAAGACCTGAAACCATAAAAATTTTGGAAGAAAACATAGAAAAAACTCTTCTAGACATTGGCCTAGACAAAGAATTTATGAGTAAGACCCCAAAAGCAAATACAACAACAACAAAAATAAATGAATGGGTTTTAATAAAACTAAAAAGTTTCTATACAGCAAAAAAAATATCAAGAGAGTAAGTAGACAACTTACAGAAGGGGAGGAAATATTCACAAACTATACATGCAATAAAGGGATAATATCCAGAATCTACAAAGAACTCAGCAAGAAAAAACAAACTCCATGAAAAAGTGGGCAAAAGACATAAACAGACTCTTCTCAAAAGTAGACAAATGGCAAAAAAACATATGTAAAAATGCTCAACATCACTGATTATCAGGAAAATGCAAATGAAAACCACAATAAGATGTCACCTTATCCCTGTCAGAATTGCCATTATTAAGAAGTCAAAAAACAATAGATAATTGGTGTGGTTGTGGTGAAAAGGGAACATTGTTACACAGTTAGTGGGAATGTAAACTTGTACAACTGCTATGGAAAGCAGTATGGAGATTTCTAAAATAACTAAAAGTAGACCTGTGATTCTATCCAGCAATCTCACTACTGGGTATCTGCCCAAAGGAAAAGAAGTCATTTTACAAAAAAAAAGACACCTACACCCAAATCTTTATCACAGCAAAATTCACAATTGCAAAGCTATGGAATCAATCTAAGTGTTCATCAACTGATGAGTGGATAAAGAAAATATGGTGTGTGTGTGCAGTGACACATACACACACACACTACACACACGCACACACACCATGGAGTACGACTCAGCCATAAAAAGAACAAAATCATGTCTTTCGCAGCAACTTGAATGGAACCGGAGACCATTATCCTAAGTGAAGTATCTCAGGAATGGAAAAACATATACCATATGTTCTCACTTATAAGTGGGAGGTAAACAAAGTATGATCATAAAGAGCTGTAATGGACACTGAAAACTTAAAAGGGGGGAAGGTGGGAAGGAGTGAATGATAACAAAATCTACCTAATGAGTACAACGTACACTATTCTGGTGATGGGCACTCTGGAAGTCCTGACTTCAGCATGATACAATTTATCCATGTAACAAAAAGCATTTGTACTCCATCAATTTTTTGAAATAAAAAAGGGGGTGCTAAGAATGTTCAGCCAAGCTTCTTTAAAAGTCTGGATAGACTCACTTTCTCCCTTTACCATCTTCCATTAATACTAAAACAAAAAAAATCAGAAGAGTTATTGCTAGATGCTATCATCATAATCCAAACAAGCTATTGCTTCTTTTAAATCATGATGTGCCAAAGTTTCATTCAAAATAAAGTATTACCTGTTAGCTTCTACCAGACAATATTAAATGCTCCCATGTGAACAAGCTAAATAAAATCTGGCCATTGGTCTCACTGGTTCATTGTCGGTAGCTGAAATTATGTAAGTGAATGAGATATCAGGGAGATTGTGCAGAACAAGAAAAGAATTTAGAGGACAGAAGCATCTGTGACAAGGGTCAGGCAAATGAGATTCAACTGAAATTTGAGTGAAAGGTACAATTCTTAATTGAGCTGATAGCCCAATTGACATAAGCAAAATTGTCTAGTGTATCTATTACTTTGGCATGAGTAATTCCCAAAACTTTAAAATTCCCAAACCCTCTTCCACATTAAAAAAAAGTATCATATTAAACTCCTATATAGCAAGATTTACAGTAAAGGAAGGAGTTAGAAATACCTATTTTAAAAAGTTTGTGCAGTACAGCTGAGACACTTTGGATTAAAACAAAATACATCAATTCCCACTCGCTATTCTCTTTAAAATTCAAAATGTATAGTTCTGCCATAAACTGTCCCCTTTTTCCCAGGATAAATGCTTTCTGCTTTTATCCACTACTTATCAATGCTCAAACAGACTAAATCCAATGACTAAAACAGTCACAAGGGAAAAAACTAATCGAGGAAAGAAAGATTTAACAAATAGTTATTTTCATAAACAAGTGGTAAATATTCTTTATGTATAAGAGAAGGATCTCTTCTACTCATTCTATTTGAGGATAAACAGAAGGGGACTAAAATTTTCTAATTTTTTCTCTCTTTTCTCTCTCTTTTCCTAAAGAGAAACCTCTACTCATTTCCAGGTACACATTAGTTTGCACATTGACAAAGCAAAAAACACAATCCTGAACCCCAATAAAACAAGTTTCTGCTCTTGTCACTTTCTTGTATCATGCAATATTTCTTTAACCTATACAACACATGTCTGTAACTAAGATCTGCTATCTTAATTCGTACACACCTACATTACATTTGACCTGTGTAATTCTAACAATAAAAAAGAATGAGTGTGACTAGGAAAGAAGGCAGGCAGTTCTATTCAAGAGAGAGATAGAGAATAAATGATCAAACCAAATGTCCTCTGCCAGCCCTCTCCAGCTTTGTGCTGCTGATATTCAGCACAAAATGTACCAAGCACTGGTAACAGAACCTCTGATTCCAACTAATACAAAAAAGAACATTCCAAGGTAAGAGGTCATTTACTCCAGCTACATTGACTGACTCACAAGCTGCTTATGATCCTTTTTTAGAGTTGTCTTCTAGGACCAAAAATGAGATGGTTCTCAAGGTGAGATATTTCTCTAGGAATGTGTGGATAATAACTCAATAAACACAAGTCAAATAACAAATCTATCTCCATAAAGAGCCAGTTTGAAGAGTTCGGCAGTTACACTAAATGTCAAGTGATGGAAATGCCCCTCAGAAATGGCTTAAGGTACTATGTCTTAAAATTTCAGGAATGTAGAGTTTTGGTGTCAGCAATATGGCAGAAAAGGATGTCCTCAGCCCTCATCCCTCCATATAAATAATAAATTGGCAACCACCTATGGACAAAAGTGCTCTCATGGGAGCTTCAGGATCCAAGTAGGAGGCTGTGACAACCAGGTAGAGCCCAAGACCAAGGAAAGTCACTTTGAGAAGGCAGGCTCAGCAACCGCCAACCTGACAACAGACACAGAAGCAGTTCCATGATCCAGCTTTATCCCCACTCAACCACAGTTCCAGAGGAGGTCCTGCCAGTAAACACAATAAAACCATTAATAAAAAGCTTATATTAATATCATATTCAATGCTAAAAAGTTGAAAGATTTCCAGAACAAGGCAAGGATGCCCACTCTCACCTCTCCTACTCAGCATAGTACTGAAAGTCCTAGCCAGAGCAATTAGAAAAGAAAAGACATCCAAACTAAAAAGGAAGAAGTAAAACTTTATCTGGTTGCAGATGATATGATCTTATATGTAGAAAACCCTGAAGATGCTACCAAAAAAAAAAAAATAGAACAAGTGAATTTAGTAAAGTAGCAGGATACAAAATCAACAAACAAAAATCAGTTGCATTTCTATACATTAACAGTGACTATCCAAAAAAGAAATTAACAAAGCCATTTACAATAGCATCAAAAAGAATAACATACTTAGGAATAAACTTGAAGAACTAGGTGAAAGATATACCAAAAAACTATAACACATTGATGAAAGAAATGTTAAAAAGTACAGATAAATGGAAAGACATCTCATGTTTATGAATTGGAATGATTAATATAGATAAAATGTCCATAGTTACTAAAGTGATGCATAGATTCAAAGCAATTGCTATCAAAATCTCAATGGCATTTTTACAGAAATTTTTGAAAATCCTGTTCATTTAGAACCACAAAAGACCACGAATAGCCAAAGCAATTTTGAGCATGAAGACCAAAGCTAGCAGTATCACACTCACTGACTTCAAAACATATTACAAAGCTACAGTAACTAAAACAATATGGTACTAACATAAAAACAGTTGTAGAGACCAATGGAACAAGTAGCCCAGAAATAAAACCATGCATGTATAGTCAACTGATCTTTGGCAAGGATGCCAAGAATACAGAATAGGGAAAATATCATGTCTTTAATAAATGGTGTTGGGAAAACTGTATATCTACATGCAAAAAAATGAAATTGGACCCTTATCTCACAACATATACAAAAGTCACCTCAAAATGGATTCCATAATGTAAACATATATCAAAACATTACATTGTATCCCATAAATATATACAATTATTGTTAATTAAAAATAAAATTGAAAAAAATGGATCAAAGACTTAAACATATAACCTGAAACAATGAAACTCTTAGGAAAAAAGTAGAGAAAAATCTTCTAGACATTGGACTAGACAATGATTTTTTTGGATATGACACCAAAAGTCTGGCAACAAAAACAAAAATAGACAAGTAGATTATATCAAACTAAAATCTTTATGCTTCTGCACAGCAAAGGAAACAATAAATGAAAAGGCACCTATGGAATCGGAGAAAATATTTGCAAATCATAAACTTGATAAGGTGTTAATATCTAAAGTATAAAGCAACTCCAAAGAAGATATATGAATGGTCAACAGGTATATATATGAAAAGGTACTCAACATCACTGATCAGCAGGGAAATGCCACAGTGAGGTATTATCTCATACTCATTAGGATGGCTACTATAAAAAAGAAAAAGACAGCTAGTGTTGGTGAGGATGTGGAGAAAAGAGAAACTTTTTACACTGTTGGTGGGAATGTAAATTGACACAACAGAAATCAATATGGAGGTTCCTCAAAAAATAGAATTACCAATTGATCCAGCAATCACACTAGAGAGTATGTAGCTAAAGCAATTAAAATCTGGATCTCAGAGAGATATCTATACTCCCATGTTTACAACAGCATTATTCACAATAGTGAAGATATGGAAACAACCTAAGTGTCTGTTGAAGAATGAGTGGATATGGAAAATGTGAAATTACAATGGAAGTTATGATGGAATACTATTCAGGAAAGAAAGAAAGAAAGAGAGAGAGAGGGGAAGGAAGGAAGGAAGGAAGGAAGGAAGGAAGGAAGGAAGGAAGAAAGGAAGATAAATCCTGCCATTTGCAATAACATGGATGAACCTGGAGGACATTATGCTAAGTGAAATAAGCCAGATACAGAAAGACAAATATTGCATGGTCTTACTTATGTGTGGAATCTAAAATAGTCAAATGTATAGAAGCAGAGAGTAGAATGGTGGTTTCCAGAGACTCTGGGAAGGGTGAAATGGGGAGATGTTGGTCAAAGAGTACAAAGTTTCAGTTATGCAAGATGAATAACTTATGGCAATCTAATGTACAATAATGCTATATTATATATTTGAAATTTGTTAAGAGATTAAATCTTAAGTGTTCTCACCAAAAATAAATAAATATCATAACTATGTGTGAATTAATAGATATGTTTAAAAAAAAACTTCAGAAACCGCAAGATTACTGCCACAATGCCATGATTGTACAATGCTCTGCTTTCCATAGCAAACACCACAGTATTTACAACTGACCTCAAGGGGAAAGAATAAGTTCTTGAAAGTTTCTATTTTATTCAAATATGCTGATACTTCTATACAGAAGGCAATTAAAGAGAGAGTATTAAAGTCCCCCTTACACACCATGATAAATATCTTCCATGACATTTATGGTCCCTAAATCCAAGTGTGAATAGCTTTTACAACATATAATTTCCTTCTTTGAAGGTACTAAATTATAACTGACTGATTTAAGTAACTCCACTCATTAATGATTTTATTTAAAAGATTGAGCTAATTTATAAAGCTTTTAAAATAAATTCTGCTACCAAATAATTTCTATACCACATAACATTATATCATCACTGTAGTAATTTTAACCATGAAGTTATCTATATTTTCAGTATCTATAAAAATCAACAAAGTGATGATGAACATTTTTCTTGCCCTTATAAGTAGAAGGCAAAGATGGTAATGAAATAAACTATGCAGCAAATGAAGGCAAGTTGCATTAGCCCTAGGCATTCATTTCAGGCTACTTTTAATGAAAAAAAAAATTAAAACATTTCCCTATGCATAAACACAAAAAGGAAATAGCTCAAAGCTGAATTGAAATGTGGATAATGGACAGACAGCTAGGTTTACTCACTGAGTGACTGGTACCCACAGCAGTTACGAGTGTCAGCAAATTAGCAATTTACTCAATTCTGTGAATCTTCAGTTTGCCTTAAACCTTGTCAAAACCACAAATATCCAAAACATGATTGCCTAGGACATAGCATTTAAAAGGCTTCTAGTATATTCAGGGAATGAGATTTCTGACTTGAGAAACTATTGACTCGTTATTGTTTTAATAACATGGGATAGTTTTGTAATATTCTCAAGACTATATAAATTATTTAATAGATGAAAAAAATGACATTTTTAATGTGGTATTTTCATAATTGTATTATTTTAGCCATTCATGCCCTGAGATTTTAACTTTCAATGTATTTTTTTAACCCAGAAATTTCTTTATTATTTCTGTTAATAGGAAACATACTTTATAAATGATCAATGGAGAAAATTCATTGATGATATAAACAATTTAGTTTAGCCACTAATTCATCTTCCCTTTCACTAACAACATCTGTAACAAAAAGAAAACCCTTAGTCTTTTTTTTTTTCTTTTTTATTTCAGCATATTATAGGGGTACAAATGTTTAGGTTATGTATATTGCCCTTGCCTCACCTAAGTCAGAGCTTCAAGTATGTCCATTCCCCAGATGGTGCCCACCTCACCCATTAGGTGTGCATATTCGCATCCCTTCCTCCCCCCTCCCATCTGCCTGACACCTCATGAATGTTATTACTATATGTGCACTTAAGTGTTGATCAGTCAAAACCAATTTGATGGTGAGTACATGTGGTGCTTGTTTTTCCATTCTTGGAATACTTCACTTAGTAGAATGGGTTCCAGCTCTATCCAAGATAATATAAGAGGCTCTATATCACCATTGTTTTTTGTGTCTGAATAGCACTCTCCATGGTATACACATACCACATTTTATTAATCCACTCATGTATTGATGGGCACTTGGGTTGTTTCCACATCTTTGCAATTGTGAATTGTGCTGCTATGAACATTCTAGTGCAGATGTCTTTTTTATAGAATGTCTTTTGTTCTTTTGGGTAGATGCCCAGTAACGGGATTGCTGGATCAAATGGTAGTTCTACTTGTATCTCTTTGAGGTATCTCCATATTGCTTTCCACAGAGGTTGTACTAGTTTGCAGTTCCACTAG
>JAQIFY010006457.1:0-10283 GCA_028533085.1 Varecia variegata
GGGAAAGGGTGGGCGCATGAGGGGGAAAGGGGGGCAAGGAGGGGAAAGGGAGTGCAGGAGGGGAAAAGGGGGTGCAGGAAGGGAAGGGAGGCAGGAGCAGAATTGCAGGGAAGAGGGAAATGGGGCCCAGACATTGTGGGTGGAAGGTGCTGTCCAGCTGGGTTCTGTCTTTTCCCAGGAAGACATTGGTATCAGACAGCAGAAGCAACCTGGGGTAGTTTCCAAACTCTCTGTGACTCAGTTTCCTCGTCTGTCAAATGAGAGCAACTAGAATGCCAGTCAGGGCCAGCGGTGGGGCGCGGACTCCCTGCCCACGGATGGTCTCCCACCCCCCACAGCCCTGTCCCCGGGGGCCTGGCAGCTCCTGTATGCTCACCTGAGTGGACTCCCCACCCTTGGGGACGATGCATCCCTTGGATGGAGTTAATCAAAATTGATTATTTAAAGAAAAAAAAGTGAGAATCCAGGAGACACATGTGCTGCTTCCTGTTAGTAGGGCCCACCAGCCTGGTAATCCAGGTGTGAGAAACACGTGGACAGGTGCAGACTCAGGTGAGACAGTCAGGTGACACTGGCGTGCTCTTCTCTGCTCCAGGCCCCGCCCCCACTGGGCCTGAGCTTGAGGAGAGTCCCACCCCATGTTCAGGACGAAGGTCACTCCAGCCTGGCTCAGGGGATCTGGGCAGCCACGGCTGGGCGCAGGGGCCACGGCTGCCCCAAGGGAAGCCCCCAGACGTCACCTGTCACAGCTGGGTTCCCAGTGAGACCCAGCCGCTCGCAGCTGAAGTGGGTCCTGCCTGCTGGGCCTGCCCTGGGCTCCAGAGGTCACTGGCTGCCCAGGGTGCTGGGTCGCTGCCCCTCAGCCCTCCAGGCTGGTGCTGCTGTAGTGGGCACCCCTGCTCCGCGTGCACCCAAGACGCCCCTCGGGTCTTCCCATGTGGCTCCCCTGCCAGCCCTGCCAGGCCTCTCAGGCCTCAGAGACCCAGGAACTGCCCGGCCAGGGACACAGCCTCACCTCCCTTAGACCGGAGGGTTTCAGACACGGAACTCAAGCCACGCGCAGGCCAGCCTGCGGCTCAGGTGCAGAAAGGGACACACCTGGAAGGAGCCATCCCATGGGGTTGGCTGGGCTGGGGGACGCAGCCGCAGGGACATAGCTGGGGCTCTGGGCACAGCATCTGGAGGACAGAAGCCACTGCAAGGACCCAGGTCACTGGGCCTTCAGGCGTCTGCGAGGGCCCAGCCCAAGGGTCCTGGGGTCTGTGGGCAGCTTGCAGCAGCCCAGGCCCAGGGACAGCCAGGCACTGGGGGCACCTCCAGAAGGCAGTCACTGTGGGGGCCACAGCACAGGAGAGACACCTCCCACGCCTGCCAGTCTAGGCCAGATCCCAGGAAGAGCTGGGAGCAGCTCCAGAGAGAGGCTTCCTTCCCGCCCGCACGTCAGCCTGGCGTCCAGGCGCCGTGGGGCTCACAGGGCCGCAGGGCAGGGGCAGCTGGACATGGGACAGAGGGCTCAGCCGAGCTGGCTGGGAAGAAGCAGGTGGCCCAGGACACCGCACCTGCCCACAGTCTTGCTGGGGGGGGACCGGACCTGTTGGGGGTAGGGGTGTCAGGTGAGGCCCAGCGGAGCACAGGCCATGTGGCCTGAAGCGGTGGGTCTGGGGTCAGCGGGAGGCTCAGGGTTGCTGAGGGCCCAGGAAGCCGAGAGAGTGTCCCAAAGTACACACACACCCGTGGCCCGGCCACCCTCAGGCAAAGGAGAGGAGGGAAGGAGACAGGTGAGCCCAGAGCAGACCAGGTGGGCAGTGAGGACAGAACCCTGCGTAACGGCTCAAGGCTTGGGCAGCGTCAGGGAGGGGAGGCAGCGGCTAGAAGGGTCCTGAGGGCCTGGTCCTGCCAGGACAGAAAGGAAGAGGGGCAGGGGTGAAGGGACAAAGGGCAAAGGCCCACAGGCCTGGCGGGCAGGGCGGCTGGGGGCCAGGGTCAAGGGGATTAAACATGGACAGGGGCACAAACAGGCAGGAAAGGAGACAAAGGACGTGGGGACACGGCGGACACAGTCCCCACACGCGGGGCAGGCGCAGACAGACGGACTGATGGACCGATTGCCAGGGCCTCCTGGGACTGGCTCGGGAGGGCAGGAAGAGTGAGCGGCAAGAGCCCCCCGGTCCCTGCGGCGCCTGCCACCCTGCGGGATCCCCCAGCATCTGCACGTGCGTGTGGGCGGGTGCACACGCGTGTGAGGATGGAGGGCTTAGCGCCTTGCACTGCTCCAGGCTCTGTTTAAATGGCTTTGGAATTGTGCTCCCAGAACAGATGGCCTCGGAGATAAAGCCACCAGGCGCCTGGACGGAGAGGGACCAGGGGCGGTTGCCATGGCAGGCTGGGCTGGAGGAGTCGGCTCATTAGTGGACAGAGCGAGGCCCACAAAGGTCAGGACAGGCCTGTGGGGAGGGCACCCCGCACAGCCCACGGAGGGAAAGACCCGCACCTGCTCGGCAGGCCCCGCGGTGCCCAGCATGGAGCCGGGGAGCAGGCAGCACTGCTGCGAGCCAAGGTCCCACCGGCTGCATTGGGGAAGCTCCCCACGGAGGGCCGGGAGGCTGGGAGGGCACAGGGGTCCCCAAGCAGGTGCTTCAAATCACACCCACCAGGACAGCACAGGGGACACCGGCCACGGAGCCTGGAGAGCCCGGGCCCTGCTCAGCCTCTAACTGTCCAGCTGGTTAGGGGGCCGGAGCCAGGCCGGGCCCTGCAGCTCCCCGGGGACCCACGGCCTCACCTGCCCTGGACCCCGGCCCCACGCAAGCCCCAGACAGCCCAGCCCTCGCCAGGGGGCAGCACGGACCCAGCACGCCCCAGAGCCCAGAGCCGCCCTCCCACACCGCCACATACAGCAGACGCCACACGCCACACATATGTACACCACACACGAACACGCACAGCCCACACCATGCAGATATACATGTACATGCCACACATGCACACACCACACACATGCATACCACACACGAACATACACATACCACACATGCACACCACACACATGCACACCACACACATGCACACACAGGAACGCACACATTCCACACACCACACAGATATACATGTATGTGCCACACATGCACATGCCACACACACACACCACATACGAACATTCACACCCCACACATACACACAAACAGACACACAAACCCAGAGCCCTGTGCCTGCTGCATGAGGCTGTGTCGACCCCTGACCTCAGGGCAGGCCCAGCCTTGAGGCTCTGCAGTGGGGGGGGAGTGGGGGGCCCAGCAGGCGTGGGCGGGGCCGTCCCTGGGTGTGGATGTCCCTGAGCCTCCAGGGTGACAATCCATGGTGCCTCGCTCGCTCGACCTGACCCCCACCCCCTACCCCCAGAGCCCCACACAGCAGCACCAACGCCAGCCCAGCAGCACACGCCGGGTGTCCCTGAGTCTGGACGGAAAGGGGGAGCCCACAACACGGGCTGGGACCCTCCCTAGCTCTCACCAAGGCAGCGGGAGTGGGGACACTTCCCGTCCGCAAGGCTCCCCCCCAGGCTGCAGAGAGGCCGTCCTGCCTGACTGAGCGTGGATCCTTCCGGAGGGAGCCCAGAGGTCACGGGAGGCCTTGGGTCGCCTGGGCCAGAGGGTCCTGCAGCGGCCACGGCCCTACCCCAGTGTGCAGACCCGCCGGGACACCCCCTCACAGAGGGCTGCGTCTGCAGAGTGGGCCCCAACCTCCGCGGTACCCTCAACACAAACATGCCCGGCGCCCTCCCACCGAGCACTCAGGGAGGGGCCGGGGTGTGCAGCACCTGGGGGGGGGGGTCTCACCGCCACCCCCTGCTGTGCAGGCCTCATCCTGAGCCGCTCCCTGCCCCACCAAGGGGTGCCGGCCCTCCCCGGAGCTGGGGGCTCTGGAGGGCGCAGGAGGGCCAGGCCCCCCCTGGTCAGTGCGTCCGCAGCCTCGCTCTGCTCTGGCCCACACGGTCTTCTGTCTCCTCCTCACAGCAGGCCCAGGCCTGGGGCCTCAGGGGTGCTGGACCTCCCCACCCTCCCAGTCCCAGGGCCCCTGCCTCAGTCTCTCCCCAGGACTGCCCACCCTCCCGTCTTCAGGCCCTTGAGGAAAGACCCGGGCTGGACCTTTAGGAGAAAGAGTCGAGGGACCAGAGAAGGCGCAAGGCCTGGGTGCCCCCCCAGCCCACAGCAGCCACCAGGCCAGGGAGGGGCTCTGCCTGGGGGAGCAGGGGGGACGGGTGGGGAATGGGGGCACAACAGTGTCTGCCTGCAGCAGTCTGGCCACTAATTCTCCCTAATTGCTTTAAAGTTGTACTAATGGGACTGATGGAAAACAGAGTCTTGGGGGTTGGGCGGGGTTGCTGTCCAGGAAGCCGGCAGCCCATCCCCCAGCCCTAGCAGACACCCAGGGCAGGGCTGACGTCCCTCAGCTGCCAGCGCCCCAGCCAGGGTGGCTGTTGTCTCCTGAGCCAGGCCCAGCTGAGCCCCTGCTTTGGGGCTGGAGCTGGTGGGCTCGGTGGGAAGGGGCCAACCTCAAACCAGGGAGCGTCCAACCCCCGGAGGGGACACTAGTGGGGCTGATGTGGTACAAGACCAGGTGTTCAGTCTGTCACACCTGTGGAACCCGGGAGGCTGCTGGGTCACCGACGCACTCCACAAACGTCAGCCCCCACCGTGCCAGGCCCAGTGCTGACGGGGGTCGTGGGGGTCGTGCCGGATCCCACAGCCTCTGTGTACCGCAGCTCAACATGACCGTGACAGGTCTGTCCCACCACCAGCCGGGAGACCTGCAAAGCCGGCCTGGCAGGGCCAGGAAGCACTTGGGAAGGAGGGGGTGCGGGTCACCCCTCAGCAGTTCAAGGTGGAACATGGTCGTGGGGGGGTTGTTTCTCCCATTTGTGTTCTAGCCTCCAGCCCCGAAGTCTATGACCCCCTCCTCCAACACGCCAGCCACGCAGCAACGCCGGGTCCGTCCAGCGGAGGCCAGTCCTGCTCCCAAAGCCTTTGGGGAGCGGCTCCAGGACAGCGCGACCGTCCCCAGGCAGAGCCGCCCCCGCCGTGGCCACCGCACAGCCGTTACTCTCGCCCGTCCTGCCGCACCTCTGCTGCCCTGGCCCCGCAGGCGGCCGCAGGGCTGGGGTCACAACTGACCAGCCTGGGCCCGGCAGAGATCCAGAGCCTTGGGGGCTTCTGGCGTTAATACCACAGTGTTCAGAGTTCAGTCTCCCCTCTCATAGGCCCTGCGTTGGGGCCAGTCTCTCCCTTTCCCTGGGAGCAAGTCTACCGAGAGGGGGGGCCCTGATGTCCTTCCCCCCACGCCCCTGGCCAACACCCGCCAGGACACTTTCAACCCACTGGAAGGGCTCGAATGTGCACGACGTCAAAAGTGAAGAGGCTGGTGGGACAGGCACGGCCTCTGTCCTGGTGCAAACGTGTGCTGCTCTCAGCCGGCGTCTGCACAGCCGATTCCCGGCACGGAGGAGCATCACGAGAGGCTCTGCCCACAGGAAGTGCTCAGCCAACTGCTCTGCACTGGCCGGGGAAAGGACCCTGGAACGTTCCTCAGTCACTCCCAAAGACGTCGGAAATCAAAGCCTGGGCCTTCTTACTATCCCTGGGCTCCTGGGGACCTGAGGGACAGAGACAGGCCCCCAGATATTCCTCTCTTTCCCACCTTCTCACTTCCACGCAGAAAAATCTGGGCTGACCCAGGCAAAAAGTCAAGTCCACACTCAGACTCCTGGGCACCTGCTTTGTCACTGCACCTTCAGTGTCCCTAGTGGGCCCCCCAATACACCTCAAAGTAGATGCCTATGCTCACAACCAGACACAGTGCACGCAACACGTGTATACACACACACATGTACAAGCACATGCAGCCAACTACAGCCCAGTATCCCCCCAAGCCAGACGTCCGGGTCTATGACTGGCCCCAGCAGAGGAGGCAGAGCAGGAGATCACCGAGCACACGCCACCATCTCACTCAGCCCCGCCACCGTGTTCCAATGACATGTCCCCAGCCTCCCCACACCAGAGCTAGCAGGAGCCCCCATCAGACTCAGTCTGAGGCCTCTGTGCAAACCCAACACACACACTCACAAGTACACAATGCACATGTACACACATGAACACACCTATATGCACATATGCATGTGCACATGCACCAAATATATACACACATGCACATACACACTGCACACATGCACACATCTGTGGGCACATATACTTGTACATAAATACATGCATATATATGCATACATACATGTACACCACTCATACCCTATACACTCACAAGCATGTACATATATGCACATGAGCACATGCACACAAATACAGACACATACACACGAATACACATATACTCCACTCACACACGTATACATACATTTGTGCACATGGACATATAAATGTCCATTTATATGCACATTTATACATGCACAAAAACCTACATGTGAACATGCAAAAACCACTCACACATTCACACATGTATGCATATTTACACATAGGCATATTGTGTGTACAATGCACGCATGTTTGAATGCATGTGCATGAACATATACATGCCATTCACATGCATATGCATGTTTGCATATCTTTGTACACGTGTGTACATGCATACACCATTCCCACACATGCACATGTATACTCACCTAAACACATGCACATGCCACGTGTGCACTCACACTAACATACATGCTCGCTAATGCTGATGTCCCCAAAGTGTGTGTTGCTGAGCAGAGGGAACATGTGCCCTAAGACTCTGGTCCCCATCCACCTGGTGCCTGTTGTCTCATGGGACGAGTGTCACGGTAACCAGGCAGGGCTGGGACTTCCTTCCGCCCGAGGACCTCGCGACTCAGGCTCACCCTGGGGCTGCCCTGCAGAGGGGACATGGGGGAAGGGGGCTCACACCGTGGCCCCCAGGAGGTGGCCGCAGCTGCATGAACCAAGGCATGAACAAGATAAGCCCTGTCTCGACACTCGGGGAGATGGTGTGCATGGGGAGCCATGCTCGACACCAAGAAGCAAGTAGCAGGAGCTGAGTGTTGGGAACAGGATGGCCCTCAGCAACACAGGCGTGAGCTGTGTGTGACTCCTGGTCATGTAGGGAGGCAGGTGGGGTGATATGGAGGCAGACAGCGGGAGGTAAGCCTGCCCCCAGAGGCTGTGAGGTTTGGGAGCCAGAGGCCAGTGGGCAGGAGGGCCCAGCAGAGCATCGGCAGGCCAGCCACGGGGGCAGCAGGACAGGCTGGGCAGCGCCAGGCCAGCCACAGGGGCAGCAGGACAGGCTGGGCAGCTTCAGGCCAGCCACAGGGGCAGCAGGACAGGCTGGGCAGCATCAGGCCAGCCACGGGGGCACCAGGACAGGCTGGGCAGCGCCAGGCCAGCCACGGGGGCACCAGGACAGGCTGGGCAGAGCCAGGCCAGCCACGGGGGCAGCAGGACAGGCTGGGCAGTGCCAGGCCAGCCACGGGGGCAGCAGGACAGGCTGGGCAGTGCCAGGCCAGCCACGGGGGCAGCAGGACAGGCTGGGCAGTGCCAGGACAGCCCTGAGAACAGCAGGACAGGCCTGGGCAGCGCCAGGCCAGCCACGGGGGCACCAGGACAGGCTGGGCAGCGCCAGGCCAGCCATGGGGGCAGCAGGACAGGCCTGGGCAGCCCGTGGAGGGAACAGCCTGCCAGGGGCCAGGCCAGGCAGCCAGCCTGGAGGACAGCTGCAGGGGAGCTGCCGGAAACAGCAGGATTTGGGAAGTGGGAAGGCAGGAGCCAGGCGAGGTAGCTGGATGACGTGCTGATTGGCAAACGAGTAAACAGCAATTGCTTGATGAAAAATGTTTATGGTGCAATTAGCAGCTGTGCCATAAATAAAAGTTTAACTGTGTTTATTATAAACTTGTTGAGCCCCAGGAAACAGCTCTCCACGACTGAGCCAGGCTTCAGCTCTGTGTACTTGTGAACCGCCTTCCGTGATGCCCGGCCGACCGTGCTCTTGCCTCCCACTTTCTGCACACCTGCAGCCCTGGCGTGACCCAGCGCCGCCCCCTGAAGCCGGAACAGAAAGGAACGGACCCTCCCGAGGCGGCCACGGCCTGCCTGCCCAGACCCTCACGCACCCCCATGCTGAGACACACGTGCACCTGCCTGGGCTTCAGGGTCCTGGAAGAGCCCCGGAGCCTGGCCCCCACCCATGCCCCGGCCCCCCAGCCCTCCCAAGCCTTCGTCCAGCTCCCCCTCCTCCTGCCGGATTCTGCCTGGAGTCCCCACGTGTCCCCTGCCCAGCGTCCACCTGGCTCACCCTCTGCACACCCGGGGGTGGGTTTCCTTCAGCTGCCTCCTCATCGCCCCCCATAATATGCTGTGGTTTAATTTTTAAGCTTGAAAATATTCACACACACAATGATGAGCCCTCACCGCACACCGTCCTCCCCAGAGGGCACCCTCTGAGGTTGGTTTGCGTCCGCGCCCTGCATGTTTCGTAGTTTCAGCGTCTACACACACATCCAAGAACAACGCACAACGTTTCTTTGGTGCATCAGCGGCGCCAACCTTTCTGGCACCAGTTTCGTGGAAGACAGCTTTTCCACGATGGGGGTGGGGGTGGAGCGCAGGCTCTGGTGTGAGCCCCGGGCGGTGGCTGTAGAGACAGACGCAGCTTCTCTTGCTAACCGCCCCCTCCCGCCGTGCGCCCCCTTCCCAAGTTTCATGGAAGACGATTTTCCACGGACAGGGGACAGGGGCCGGGAGGGCAGGTGGCACAGTGGAGCTCTGTGGCCGGGTCCCTAACAGGCCATGGACCAGGGCTTGGGGATGGCAGGTTTACGTTAATGGCGTCACACAGAACAAAACCCTCGAAAGCTGCTTTAATCGCTGGACGTTATTTCTGAGGTTTGTCCAGGGTGATCTGGCCCCGTGTGGCATCACGTCACGTGAGCAAGCCACACCTGTCCTCCTGGACACCGAGGCTCACGTTTTGTTACAAGTGCATTTTCTGCGACCCTGTCTCCTGCGCCGGGTGTCACCGAGGATGCTCTTGGGGCTCGTGCTGGTGCCCCTCACTCCGCACCTGAGGTCCACGACATCACAGGGACCCACCTGTGCTTCGAGTAGCTCAGTTTCCAGTTTTGCCAGACTGCAGCATTTCCCAGGTGACCAGTGAGGTTGGGTGTCTTTCCACACAACTTGGGGCCATGGAGGCAGCCACGTGGACAGAAAGGGGCTGCCACACGCTCAGGTTCCCAATTCGGTGGCCGAGGACCCAGACCTTCCAGGGCAGATGGTCACAGAGGGTGGGAGAGGCTTCTCACAGGCTCTTGCTGCTGGGGGCTCCGGGGCCTGGAACATTCTCCACACAGGGCAGCGAAGCCCCACGCCCTGACGCACTCGAGGAGACCCACCCCCAGGGGCCACAAGGATCAGGGTCTCCAGCTTCTCAGCTGCAGCCTGGCACCTGCAGGGCCCCCTCTTTTTCGGGGAGAAAGGGAGGCAGATGCAGCAGTCCCCCAAACCATTTCTCCACCTCCACTGTCTTCTGGAAAACTCATCTCTGCTCAGCCTATGCTTGTCCATATTTTCCTACTTGATTGTGGTTTTCTGTCGATACGTAACCATTTCCCCTGTAGTTTGGAGACCAGTCCTTGCTGGTCACATGTCACAACATCCACATCCGGCTGTGGGTCCCTCCCCTTGGGTTGTGACAGCTCCCTAGCCCTGGACCCACTCGCGGAGCCCACACGGCCCCTGCCTGGGGCCTTCCCCGGCCTCCTGGGGGGCTCCCAGCCCCTTCCCGGGAACCCGGACCCTCCCCGCGGCAGCCCCCCAGCACTTGGCTGCTACACAGTTTTTAAATGTTTTGAGTATTTTTAGAATTCCTTTTCATCATAGAAGGAATAGGGCAGCTTGGACAGCAGGAAAGAAAAGTACCTTTTAGGGTCCCGAGTGCATTTGCACCCCCCGTCTGTGGACATCACCCACCGTCTGTGGACGACACCCACCGTCTGTGGACGTCACCCCCCGTCTGTGGACGACACCCCCCGGCTGTGGACGACACCCACCGGCTGTGGCCGTCACCCCCCGTCTGTGGATGACACCCCCCGTCTGTGGCCGTCACCCACCGTCTGTGGCCGTCACCCACCCTCTGTGGACGTCACCCACCATCTGTGGACGACACCCCCCGTCTGTGGACGACACCCCCCGGCTGTGGACGTCACCCCCCGGCTGTGGACGACACCCCCCGGCTGTGGACGTCACCCCCCGGCTGTGGAC
>JAQIFY010006458.1:0-10280 GCA_028533085.1 Varecia variegata
CTCCAGTTTGCCAGACAGAGTCCTATGGTTCTTACAGAATTCTAGAGAATCGTTGTCAGGTGTGTTCCAATTCTGATACTGTGTAGGCTGTTAAGGCAACTCTAGGTTATTGACTTCTTGGTGGCAACATCCCCAAAGCCTCACCTTCTCTAGACTTTTAAACTGAGTATTCTGTACTTGAAATTTGCATAACTCTTGGCTTTGGGACCCCACTCTCTCCTCATTCTCCCACCTCTTTCATTGCTTCTTCTTAGTCTGCTTTTTTCTTTCTTTTTCTTTGCTCATCCTTTTAATTTGAAGTTTTCGTACCTTGTTCTACATGTTCTTCCCCAGTAATTTCATGCAGTCCACCACTACTTGCATATTGCAGACTCAGATCCATATCTCCAGACTCTTACCTGACCTCCAGAGCTGAATTTTCAACTGTCTGCTGGACACCACTCACTACATTCAAAACTAAACTCAGTATTTCCTCTTCAGCCGTGTTCTTTTTTTATATTTCTTTTTTTCTTTTCTTTTCTTTCTTTCTTTATTTTTTTGAGACAGAGTCTTGCTC
Source organism: Varecia variegata (assembly GCA_028533085.1). Taxonomy (NCBI): domain Eukaryota; kingdom Metazoa; phylum Chordata; class Mammalia; order Primates; family Lemuridae; genus Varecia; species Varecia variegata. The sequence goes on from JAQIFY010006458.1 coordinate 557, forward strand.
TGTTGCCTGGGCTAGAGTGCTGTGGCGTCAGCCTAGCTCACAGCAACCTCAAACTCCTGGGCTCAAGCAATCCTCCTGCCTCAGCCTCCCGAGTAGCTGGGACTACAGGCATGTGCCACCATGCCTGGCTAATTTTTTTCTATATATATTTTTAGTTGTCCATATAATTTCTTTCTATTTTTAGTAGAGATGGGGTCTCTTGCTCAGGCTGATCTCGAACTCCTGACCTCGACTGATCCTCCTGCCTCAGCCTCCCAGAGTGCTAGGATTACAGGCGTGAGCCACCACACTCGGCCCTATATTTCTTATCAGTTTTAACATTACCAATCACGTTGTCTCTCCCCACTCTTTATCCAGTTACTGTCCAGACTATCGGTTCCATCTATGAAATTTCTCTTCCCTTTTTCTTATGCCCCATCTGCTACTACCTTAATTTAGTTGCCTATTGTCTCTAACTGGAACTGCTGTAGCAGATTCCTAACTGTATTCTCTGGTTCCAGGCAGAAGGGTGAATGAGTGTAATTTTTTAAAAACTTAAAGCCATCATTGTTTGAAAGTTGGCTTTTTCAATTATGGGCAAAAAAATAATGCTTTAAAATTTTTACAGTTTTCCTATGTAGTATTTATTTTCACTTGTAAAAGTAGGAATAAAGATCATTATAGCTATGGAAGACCAACCTATGATTACTTTAATCTTTTTGCCCCATTGAAAGGTCCTTTCTCATTTGGGAATCACTATTGCATATTATCTACACTGTCTAGTTTTTGACCAAAAATCACTAGATGTGGAAAGAGACTGACTCAAAAAAATTATGATTAATATTCAGTTAATGGGCTGGACATGGTGGCTCCCATCTGTAATCCCAGCACTTTGGGAGGCTGAGGTGGGAGGATCATGTGAACCCAGTCTGGGAGACAGAGCAAGAACCTATCTCTAAAAAAAAAATTCAGTGACTCCAAGGGGGCCCAGATATTGGATTTAACAAAGTCTTTTAAAACAACTAGCATAAGTATGTTAGAAGTACTAGAGCAAACTATGTTCAAAGAATTAAACACATATATATCTTAATGAGTGAACAGATAGGGAGCCTTAAAAGAGAGCTAGTAACTATTAAAAAAGAATCAAATGGAAATGCTAGAGTGAAAAGTATTGACTGAAATGAAAATTTTACTTGATGGGATCAACATCAGATTAGTAATAGCATAAGAAAGAACTGTGAACTTGATAGACCAGTAGAAATTATCCAATTTGAAGAATCTAGAGGGGAAAAAAAGGTCGAAGGAATATAAATAGAGCCACAGATACCTATGGGACAGTACAATAATGTTAAACATACAGGTGATATATTGGTACACTAAGTATGGTAAAACTTTAATATTTGACAAAGCCAGGTAGTGGGAATATAAATGTTTGTTATTGTTTTAGCAGTTACTGTTATATGAAATTATCTTGCTCATTTTTAAAAAATTAACTTTGGCCAGGCGCCATGGCTCACACCTGTAATCCTAGCACTCTGGGAGGCCGAGGCAGGAGGATCACTCAAAGTCAGGAGTTCGAGACCAGCCTGAGCAAGAGCGAGACCCCCGTCTCTACTAAAAATAGAAAGAAATTATATGGACAGCTAAAAATATATATAGAAAAAAAAATTAGCCGGGCATGGTGGCACATGCCCGTAATCCTAGCACTCTGGGAGGCCGAGGCGGGAGCATGGCTTGAGCCCAGGAGTTTCAGGTTGCTGTGAGCTAGGCTGACGCCACGGCACTCTAGCCTTGGCAACAGAGTGAGACTCTGTCTCAAAAAATAAATAAATAAATAAAAATAAAAAAATTATAAAAATTAACTTCATTTAAATATAACTTACATGCAATAATATTATACACCCATATTAAGTGTATAGTTTGATGAATTTTGACAAATATATTAAACTTTGTAACCACCACAACAAACATGATATGGAACATTTCTCTTATCCCAAAAGATTCTCTCATGCTCCTTTGCTGTCAATCCTATCACCATTCCTGACCCCAGGTAATCACTGATCTTTCAGTTACTTTAGGTTAGTTTTACCTTGTTTAGGATTTCATATAAATAGTATCATGTAGTTTTTCTCATTGGCAATGTTAACTTTGATTATTTGAATGGCAGTGTTTGCAGAGTTTCTCCACTGTGAAGTTACATTGGTAACTCCTTTGTAAATTATTAAGTAATCTGTGGGAAAACACTCAGACTGTGGAACTATCCTGTTCCTTAATAAACTTTGGCCGCTTGTTTTAGTATATATTGATGATTTTTGCCTGAATCCACTGTTAGTTTGAAGGTTGCCGAATGGTGATTTTCTAATTGTTATTTCTTCTACATTTATTAGCTGGCATTTTACTACGGAAAAGCTTTCCCTGTCTATCTGTTGGTCTGTCTGTCCATCTATCCATCCTCAGTATGGACTCAGTGGATTCTTATTTTATCCAATGGATTATAATCTATTATTGCCATTATTTACTTTGATGCTCAAATAGTCTCAGATTTGGCCAGTGAAGACCCCTTTTAAACTGGTTTCTGTGTCCTTTGACAAGCCTCCCTTATGTTTTGAGCACTTTGTTACTTTCTGGCACAAAATATTCTAGGTTAATCTTGTACCTTTCCTGACCAAGCCTGGAAGCAGCCATTTCTCTAAGGAGCCTGGTTTCTTTCGGTGGAGGATAGTATTTAGAGATTTTAGGCTTTTTAAGCTGAGTGGTTCCATACTGCTTTTATATTCCATGTTTTCTGATATTTTCTTCTACCATTTTAACTGATATTTTTAAAAGACTTTATGCATGTTGATTTTATGTAATACAGTTTAACATCATAACTACCCAAGAAATACCATTTTAACTAATACTGGTATTATATAAGAGTTTTTGCATATTTCTGTAGTTTGATTTGTGGTCTTCATAAGAGGGGTCATGTAGTTAAGTCTTCATACTTTGGCAAGACTGTCAGTATGTCCTTCTAGACAGATGAGAATCTTCCTGATTTAAAACTATACAAGATGGCCGGGCGCGGTGGCTCACGCCTGTAATCCTAGCACTCTGGGAGGCCGAGGCGGGTGGATCGCTCGAGGTCAGGAGTTTGAGACCAGCCTGAGCAAGAGCAAGACCCCTGTCTCTACTAAAAATAGAAAGAAATTATCTGGCCAACTAAAAATATATATAGAAAAATTAGCTGGGCATGGTGGCGCATGCCTGTAGTCCCAGCTAGTCGGGAGGCTGAGGCAGGAGGATCGCTTGAGCCCAGGAGTTTGAGGTTGCTGTGAGCTAGGCTGACGCCATGGCACTCACTCTAGCCCGGGCAACAGAGTGAGACTCTGTCTCGAAAAAAAAAAAAACTATACAAGAGGAGATTTTACAGCCTCTAGGGAAAGTGTACCAATATTCAATGCCTAACACTCAAGGATTTTATGCATATTTATACTTACTTCTCTAGTTTTTTTCTAAAGGGAAATGAAATTAGTTATCTTTTTCCTAAAAGCTTTTTCCCCCTTTCCTCCCATTTTTTTGTTTTCCTTCTCCCCTTTCACTTTTTCATTCTTCCTCTTCTTCTCTTCCAAATGTTAGTACCTTATTACATACAAGCCACTCTTTAGCTGTTTTCCAGTTTTCAAGATTTTTAAGGTAGTCTTAGTTTATATTATGGTTTTCATTTTAATATTCTCTGAATGCAAAGTCATTTATGTTGTAGAACCCACATTTAGACAAAAAGCTGAGATTATTTCTTTTTTTGGTTGCCAATTTTTAAATTAACCAATTGTGTGTTTTTGTTTTGTTTTTATTTAAAATTTAAAAATAAAAGCATTTATTATTTAGAGTAGTTTTAGCTTAACAGCGAAACAGAGTGGAAAGTACAGAGTTCCCATGTACCCTCTGTCCTCACATGTGTATAACCTCCCTTGTTATCAACATCCTCCACCAGAGTGGTACATTTGTTATGACTGATCAAGCTACATTGATGTATCATTATCACCCAAAGTCCATAGTTTACATTAGGGTTCACTCTTGGACAAATTTATAATGACATGTATATACCACTATAGTATCACACAGAGTAGTTTCACTGCCTTAAAAATCCTCTGTACTTTCTCTGTTCATGCCTGCCTTCCCCCTACCCCCTGGTAACCACTGATCTTTTTACTCTTTCCATAGTTTTGCCTTTTCTAGAATGTCATATAGTTGGAATTATACAGTATGTTCATTTAGTAGTATGCATGTAACTTTCCTCCATGTCTCTTCATCGCTTGATAGCTCATTTCTTTTTAGTGCTGAATTCCATTATCTGGTCATACCACAGTTTATTTATCTGTTCACCTACTGAAACACATCTTGGCTGCTTCTAAGTTTTGGCAGTTATGAATAGAGCTGCTATAAGTATCCATGTGCGAGTTTTTATATGGACATAAGTTTTCAACTCCTTAGGGTAAATACCAAGGAGTGTAGTTGCTGGATCGTGTGGTAAGAGTATGCTCAGTTTGTAAGAAAATGACAAACTATCTTTCCAAGTGGCTGTGCCATTTTGTATTCCCACCAGCAATGAATGAGAGCTCCTGCTGCACCATATCCTTACCAGCATTTGGTGTTGTCAGTCTCCTGGATTTTGACCATTCTAATAGCCATGTAGTGTTATTTTATTGTTTTAATTTGCATTTCTCTGATGACATATGTTGTGGAGCATCTTTTCATATGCTTATTTGTCATTTGTGTATCTTCTTTGGTGAGGTATCTGTTAAGGTCTTTGACCCATTTTTAATTGGATTATTTTTTTGGTTATTATTGAGTTTTAAGAGTTCTTTGTGTATTTTAGATAGCAGTCTTTTATTAGATATGTCTTTTACAAATATATGTTTTTAAATAAAATGTTTGATTATACCAGTGCTACATGTTCAGTGATGAAAATTTGAAAAAATTTACTAAAGAACAAAGAAGAAAATAGAAATCATCCATGTACCCATCACCCAGAAATAACAGTGGTTATTCTGTTTTTTTTATATATACCTATTTTTTGGCACATATACTTAATACATTTGTTTAAGACCAATACTTCAGTGGGGACTTTCATTACCCTTGTTTCAAGTATTTACACATTAAACATTTTTTCTAGTATCAAGGAATAACTACATTTGTAAATCAACAATTTCAAGGTTATCACAAATCACTTATATATTCAGTTCCAATAAATCTTAATTTCTGCTCATAACTCAAATGCCTCAATGTCAGATAAGTAGTAACATGTTTATGCAAAGGGAGGGTGTAGGGATTATAAAACTAGAGTCTGCAGATTCCACCCAAAGGCATTCAAATTAAAAAATTTTAAAACCACCATGTTGGCCAAACATAATACATCTTAAGGTTTTGGCCACCTCTGCTCTCTTCTTTCCTAAAAAGCCAATATTTCAGCCCAATTCTTGGTACAGTTTTTACAAGATGGAGGCATTGAAGTTGATTTCCTGTGTCCTGCCATACATCTATCTACACCCCAGTATACCATCCTTATTTTGGGATAAATTTGGGGCAACATTTCTCTTTAGTTTTCTTTTTAACAAATCCTTACTTCTAAAAGTCTTTTCTTTGTAAAAAAGTTATTATTTATGAGTACATTCTACTTTCTATTCACACCCATACTTTGTTTTAATTTGCTATTGTTTTATCTTAGACTAATAGGATTGCAGATTCAGAGTCCTCTAGATCAGGAAGGAACTTAGAGAGTGTGATCTTCAGCATTTATAAAACAGATTAATTCAATAGTGCAAGGTTGTACTGTCAGTCTGGGTTTGATCAGGAAAATAGTCATGGTATGTATTGTATCCATAAGGAATTTAATATAGAAATTTGGGCTTATACAAATGTGGAGAAAGTTGGAAAAGTGAAGATCTATGGTAGGAAAGACAGAGAAACAGTTTGAAGGACTGGAGAAAGGAAGAAAGCCACATGTCCATTACAGTGAAGAGGTCTGGACACCTTCGAAAAATAATGGCCTCTGCTTCACTTGCAATTTCCAAATCTTAGGCAAGTTCCTCTCACTAGCAGACTGTCACCTGAAGCTATAGGGAAGGGGATTTTGAGGAATGTAGCTCCATGCCTTAAAAAGGGACTAGTGGTGATGGTACCTATTAATAGTAAATCTGGCACAGTTGTATACCTGATTGCTAGCACCCATTCATTCTGTCACCCCTTCCTTTCTTGATCTTTTCATAGACCCTACTATATATATGTCTCAATTGGTCACATGACTCCAGCAGCTCTGGAGTCTTTATGTCTTGTCCTTTTTTGTGGAATTATTTTAGATTGCTTCCTATAGCTAAAGATGTTTTTCTAAGAATTATTTAAAAGCAACACTAATTTTACTCATACCTATTTCTTTAACTTTAAACCTGGGGTAGGTTCAATCTTTAAACATTGCTTGTACCTTATTACTCGCTTGAGCAAAGCCCCAGGTTGTTAGAGCTACAAATATTAATGTCATCAATAATTTAGATTCCTAAGCTTAGTAAAGAAATATATAATGACTGCATGAATAATTATTCTGACACAATGAGAAATCTCAATATTTGCATTTGCTGAGACTAAAGTCCAGAGTGTGATTGCAGAATAGAATCTGTTTTCCACACTGATAGAAGAAATGATGATGTAGCATTAACTTGCTGGCCTGAAGCCAGTGAGCTCTAACCTCTAGTCTGTCCCTGGTTAAAACTACCCATAAGTAACAACCCTTATCTACCTCCCTCTTTACCGATTCACCTATAGATTTTTTTTAGATTTGAAAATCTTCCATGGCCAAGCAGATGATGAATAATTGAAACACAACTCAATATAGTATTTTTACTAATGATTGTTCATTGCTTTCCAAACGAGTGCATTAGAAAAACTTGGCAGATTTGGATATACATTTTTTGAATCCTAAGTGGTTGAGCTTACAGAGCAGTTCAGTTGTGTGAATAATATTATTCTGGAGCATATTTCTTCCATTTAGCAGAAAGATGTATACAATTAAATAGTTGAGAAACACGATCAAAATTTATTTGTGAGCTGAATGAATTTTATTGCTAACAGTTTTAGTCATAACTCAAATATAAATTATGTACACATTAGTGATTTATTTATATCTTGATTTTTTTGGTCAATAATTCTTCAAGTTAGATTAGTTTGATGATGTGGAATTAAATGCCAGCAGCTCAAAATTATGTAATTATTTATATTGGGCCTCAGTACACAAAATTTGGCATGTTAGGATGATACCTGATGATGTTAGTTATAAGATAACATCAGTAAGTAGGTGGATAATACTAACTGGTCCGCTAGTTCTTGTAAGATAGTTAAGTAAACACAAACATTTTTTCCCTAAACATCTCAGGCAAGCTGAATGTTAGATTGAAGACTGGTAGTGAATTCAGAATTATAGTCAAAGTGCAATGTGAGCTTATCAGATTTAGTAAAGATGTTAAGGCTTCATGTGCTGTTTAAACAGAGTAGAAAGCATATAGATTTTTCAGTGATATGTGAAAATGTCTACCTTAACAGGTAAATATTGGGAAGATGGATTCACCCATTGAAAAGTGGAACCTAATAATTGGCAACTTGGCTTTAAAACAGGTAAGTGGTACACATTTTTTTTTTAACAGATACTGAATTTACAGATCTTGGGTGTTACCAGTAAGATTGGTATAATTTTAGTACTATGAGTCTATCATTTAATTGTTTCAGGAAACACCAAAATGATAATTTAGTACCTTGGAAAAACTAATGGAATAAATGGATACCCATGACCTTTGAAATCTATTCTTTCTCTAGAAACTGATTAAGTTTTTCTAAATAGGAAAAATATATAATATACAAAATATGGGAAAAAGATACAAAATGTTTCTATCCGAAGTATATGATAGGCTGGGCACAGTGGCTCATGCCTATATTCCTAGCACTGTGGGAGGCTGAGGTAGGAGGATCACTTGAGGTTAGGAGTTCAAGACCAGCCTGAACAAGAGTGAGACCCTGTTTTTACAAAAAATATTAACAGAAGAAGTTAACTGGGCATGGTGGCACACGCGTTTGTAGTCCTAGCTACTTGGGAGGCTGAGGCAGGAGGATCACTTGAGCCCAGGAGTCAGAAGTTACAGTGAGCTATGATGAGCCACTGCACTCTAGCCAGGGCAACAGAGCCAGACTCTGTCTCAAAAAAAAAAAGTTTATGATAGAGCCAGAATTTGTGTTAGTATTTGTACAAATAAATATTTAACACTTCATTGTTTAAGTGTTATTTTTCTACTTTTTAAAAAGTAAATTATGTGTTTAATTAAACTGAGCTCTATTCTATATGTTATGGTCCGACATTTGTTTAACTTGAGTTCTCCTTGACTTAGTAATGTTACTAGTGTTAATATAAACAAATACATTAAATTACCAATTACATATGCACTAAACCATGGATTGTGTGTAATCTACAGCTCTTTCTACTCTCAAGTGAGTATCTCCTCTTCCTCTTCAATTACCCTCTCCTATCTCCAAGACAGAAGACTGTAGCTACCCCTAGTAATTCTCTAGCTAGTGTGAGCTTAGGGAATGCACACTAATTTTGATGTTAGCTCAACTGGGACATAATATTGAGAACATGGTTAAAGGAACATAATTTCATGGACAAAGAAATAAAGGAAATTTTAAAATACCTGTGCAACTGCTTCTAAGATCACAGATTTGGAAATAAGAAAATCTGGGATCTAACCTCTGCTCTAACATTAACCAGCTATGTAACCTTTGTTAATTTACTTAACCTTTCTGGGTTTCACTTTCCTCTTTTAAATCACAGCATCCCATTAGAGATGTCTAAGATCCTTTACAGATTGAAATTGCAGGGGTAATAATCAAAATATTTAACAATGATAGGGTACTATAAATAATGAATAAGAATAAAAATTTGAAAATATACTCCATTTTATTCTTTAAATACCATAAAATCTTACAAAGTAATATGAGTTGTAGTGTAAATTATTTATCCATCATTCTAATAATTACCATCACAGCTTTTAATTTTTTCTCCAACTTTTAGTCTTCATTCTTCCCCGATCATCTTCTCTCCCTGCAACTGTTGGTTAGGATGGGAGTCAGACATGGCTGAGGATTCGTTTATCCTAGTTGCCATAGCCCAAGGCATTTGTCTTTATCTGCCTTACTCCACCAAGGATGTATGAAGAACAGGGAACCCCAAGCATGCCTATCAGGACACAATTGGTGCCAGCCAGGGAGGCAGCCATTGGTTGGAGCCCAATTACCAGTAGACAAAAACAAGAAGAAAAGAAGCTGAAGGGGTAGGGTTGGGGTTGGGGAAGAGGCTATTCTCTCCCTGAGGCTTCATCTGCTAAAGCTTGTGAGGGAGTAGATGAGTGTGTGTGTTGGGGGAGGGGGCTGGCATAAGCTCCTCTGCCTGGAGACTGGCTATGGAGGTAGAGGGGGGAAGGACAGAGGAGGCTCATGTTCTTACGGGGGGGGGGGGGGTGTGTTCTGCTGGCTGTTAAATGAGGTCCCAGGGAGGTTACCTGCCACAGATTTCTTCATGATTACACAGAGCAGCCACACCAACCAGTGCATAAGTAGTCAAAAAAAGCAAAGTCCCTGGTCCCATCTGAGGACCATTACCTACGAAGAGGGATGTGTCCTATACCGATGTCTTTTCAGGCCTATGGCTCCTATTAACTTCCCCAGCTAT
>JAQIFY010006459.1:0-10279 GCA_028533085.1 Varecia variegata
TCTAGGATTCTAATAGTTTCTTTCCTAAGGTTTAAGTCTGTTAACCACCGTGATTTAATTTTTGTGAGAGGTGAAAGGTGTGGGTCCTGCTTCAGTTTTCTACATGTGGTTATCCAGTTTTCCCAGCACCATTTATGCAAAATTTTCCTGATAGTTAAATATGATTTATTAAGTAAGCTGGTGTCACATATCATTAACAAAATTGATGACTCCTCAAATTGGAGTCAATGTTAACCCAAACATTCATAGTAGGCAGTGAGTGATAATTACTTATGCTTGGAAAATCTCATATATTTGCATTAAAAATATTCTTGAAGAGGAAAAATATTCAATAATACTGCTAAAAGCCTCAAAAATGGCTTCCAATGATGATCACTGCTTCCTGGTATTCACACACATTCACACACGTGTATATACCCCCCCAAATTGTACGAGGGTTAGACTTTGTGATGAACATCATATGGCAGTATTCATGCTATATCACTTCAGAGATTAAGTTATACAAGACTGGGGCTTCTTTCTTCTTCTGTCTTTAGTGTTCTCTCTCTCTCTCCCCGCCCCCTTCATTACATGCCCTGGGGGAAACCATGCCATGAGCAGCCCTGTGGAGACACCCACATGACAAGGAATTAAAACCTCCTGGCAACAGTCAGACAAATGTGACTGTAAATGAATACTTTAGAGAGTGCCTCCCTGGCAGATAGCCTGACTATCACCTTATGGGAGACCCTGAGTCTGATCCCAGATTCCTGATTCTCAGAAATTGTGTGAAATAGTAAATGTTCATAGTTTTAAGGTGGTAAGTTTTACAGTGGTTAATTTGTTACACAGCAATGGATGACTAATACAAATATAATGGCTTCAGACATTTCAAAGAATTTCTCTATAACAGGGAGAAAACATTTGGTACAAATTTAAGCACATGACACTTATACCTCATATTTTGCTAGTCTACCAGGTGAATCTTATATATTGGTGATTATTAAAATAATAATAATTAAAGCTGTCATTTATTGAGTACTTACTATGTGTCAATGTACTAAGCATTTTACATACATTATCTCATTTAATTACTTAAAAAATCTTATAACACATTATCTTCATTTTATAGATAAGGAAACTGAGAGAGCTAAGAGAGTTTGAGCAGCTTACCTATAGTCACATACCTGAGTGATATAGCTGGAACTCAAACCCTGGTCTTTTTGACTCCAAAGTTGGCCCCTAACAAATATGCCAAAGAAGACCATTATGTTGGGTGGCTACAGTGTTGTTGGAAAAGACCTTGCTATACCCCAAATCCTCACCTAACCATCTACCTCACTGCTTTCCAAACTTGTTTTTTCTAAGACTCGCAGTAAAATACAGTCAGCATCGTGTCCAGTATACATGCTCATGCACACACACACATAACTGAAATAAACACTTGACAAAGTAATACCCTTATGTACTCTGATATTTTCTATTCTAGTCTATTTTAATCAGTTTTATTAAAACATTGCTGGCCACAGTTTCATAAATATCAAACTCTTGTTTTGAAAAGCTCATTCAAGACTGATGCTTGGAGCCTTTTCTTCAATGATAAATTCTTAAGTTTAAGGGTTGCTTTCTGTTAAAATGCAAACATAACACAAGGCTACATAAAGGCTAATCTTGCATTACGAGTTAAATTTATTCATTTGAAAAGTAAATACTGCAGCCTCTTTCCATTTCTTTAGCTGGTATAATATTGAAAAAGTTTTTTTCTTAATGTGAATGCCTTTAGGTGAGGCTATTTTCTCTGGTTCCTTACAGGCCCCACAAACCTTATTGTTTCACATCCATCTATTCTGCACGTTTCTATGATCTGTTAGGTTCCTGAGGGCACTTGACCTTGTAGCCTGTGTTATTTCCTTTTGGAGCAGTTGTTATCAAGATGGGCAGTACCATTCTTAGAGGATGTTTCAGAAATGGGGGGTGGCATATTTTTTGGTTGTCACATTTCTGGGGGTTGGTCTTGGCTTTTAATGGAGACAGAGAATGAGAGATACTAGACAACCTGCAATATGTGGGACAAGCCAATCAATGAAGATTTTTCTCCGTATTCCATGTGACTTTCAAATGCCTCCCCTGGAAGTTCATGTAGGGAAAAACCTAAAGTTATCTGGGTCTAGAATTTATCTCCATTTTTCATATGAAAGCAAAGTATTTTTTGTATAGTTTTAATCTTCCAGAAATGCAATTACTGTGTAAATCGAGGGAAAATTTTACTTTGTTTTGTTAGAACATCATCTAGGCTTGTTTACAATTTCTGAAAATCATGTCATCCGTGCCAGTGCCCACTTGTGGTATTTGAGTTGTCAGTAGTACAACACCTCTGTATTCATCCGAATTTGTTTTGGCACATATATGGCAATTTTGTCATATTCATGGTAATTCTATGGTGTGATCGTCCATTTTGTGTTTCTATGAAAAAATATATGAGACTGGGTAACTTATAAAGAAATGAAGCTAATTTAGTTTATGGCTCTGCAAGCTGAGAAGTTCAAGGACATGGCCTTAGCTTCTGGTGAGGGCTTTCTCCTAGCATCAAAACATGATAGAGGTCAAAGGGGAAGTGGACACATGTGAATAGAGGAAAATCTGAGGGGCATCCTGGCTTTATAACAACCCGCTCTCACAGGAACTAATCCATTTTCCATGAAAACTAATCTGGGAGAGTGAGAATTCACTCACTACCACAAGAATAAGACCAGGCCATTCATGAGGGATCTGCCCCCATAGTCCAAACATCTCCTATAGACCCCACATTCCAACACCTCCCTGCTAGGGATCAAATTTCAGCATGAGCTTTAATGGGGACAAACTATATCTAAACTGTAGCATATGGCTATATTTTTATAGCTCTTATTTTGAAATATCATTCATAAATAAAAATAATAAAATATTCAATTCAACATTGTCTTACTTATCTTAAATCCAAACTTCTTCATTTTAAGCAGGTATAAACATCTGACTATTTCATTATGTGTTTTACTATATTATACCAAAACACTTGTGTATTGAAAAGCATATTATCTTATTGTGAAGCCCTTTCATAATATTTCTCTTTTATGTTTTACTGAAACCATTATAATGATTTTCTGAACTTCTGTGTGTAGGTGGATTATATTTCTTATGATTTTGATTTCAGGATTGTAAAGAGGGCATTATAAAATAGTTGGTAAGATGAGGAGGCATTGGTCTGATAAAGGTGAGGACCAATGCTCTAACATTATAGCTGTACAACAGTGGTGCTTGAGCAGCTATTTAAATACAGGTGTGTGCCACATAACAACGTTTCACACAATGGCAGACTGCATATATAATGGTAGTCCCATGTGATTATAATATTGTATTTTTACTGTGCCTTTTTTTATTTTTAGATATGTTTAGATACACAAATACCAATATGTTACAATTGTTTACACTATTCAGTAGGTAACATGCTGTACAAGCATGTAGCTGAGGAGCGATAGGCTATACAATCTAGCCTAGGTGTGTAGTAGGCTATACCATCTAGGTTTGTGTAAGTATATGCTATGATGTTTGCATGATGACAGGATCACCTAATGATTCATTTCTCAGAAAGTATCTCTGTCGTTAAGTGATACATTACTGGATACAGATTTCTAGGCCACAACTAAGGCCTACTGCATTAGAACCTGTCAGGGCTGAATCCCCAAATCTATCTTTTTAAATAAGCTCCTTGGTTTTAGAAGTTCTTTATATATTTTGGAAATTAACCCCTTGTCAGATATATGGTTTGCAAATACTTCTCCCATTTCATAGGTTGCCTTTTCACTCTGCTGATTGGTTTCTTTGTTGTGCAGAAGCTTCTTAGTTTGATGCAATCCTACTTTCCTATTTTTGCTTTTGTTTCCTGTGCTCTTGGTATCATATTAAAAAATTCATTGCCCAGAGGAATGTCAAGAAGCATTCCCTCATATTTTTGTCTAGTAATTTTACAGTTAAAAATCAATCAAACAAACAAAGGGACAGAGAAAATGTTTGGAGGTGATCATGATGTTTATTACCTGGATTGTGGTGATAGTAACGTGTATATATATGTCTAAATTCACTAAATTGTAAACATTAATTATATGCAGTTTTTGTATACCAATTATACTCAATAAAACCGGAAAAAAAGGAACCTGTTGGGATGATTCTAATGCAGTTCTTCTGGGATCAGTTCTTGAACTAGCATGTGGACAGCATTGATCTTGATGTCATTATCTTCTGCCTTTATAATCTTGTGATCTTAGTCCTCCTACCTGCATCTCTTCGTAGGAGAGGAAATAAATTATATCTTCTATCTTTTTTGATAATGCCTCTCCACTGGCTCATTTATCTCTGTCTACAAGTATTCTTTAAGAGTCAGTAGCTTAAAGAAGTCCTTACTTGACCCTATTTTCTTCCTAAAACTGTATTTTATCATTCACATTTCCATCTCAGAACTCCACTAATATTTCTCTGTTAGCAAAGATTTGTGATATATTTTTTGCCCTCATGCCTTTAATGAAACTGCTCTTTCAAATCATTCTAACTGACAATACAATGGCACCTTCTCAGGTCTTATCCTGTTTAGGTCCTCTGCAGCATTATCCACTTTTTGAATATCTCCTCGTGCTTGAACTTTTTCTTTTTCTTGGTTTCTAGAAGACTGAGCTCTCCTGATTTTCCTCCTACCTCTCTGATAAACTCTGCTAAAGTTTCCCTCTGACTCATCTTCTGTTATCTATTCATTACAGATCCCTTCCAAGATTCAGTTCCAGGACCAATTTTCTTTTCTTTTTTTTTTTTTTTTTTTGAGACAGAGTGTCACTCTGTTGCCCGGGCTAGAGTGAGTGCCGTGCCGTGGCGTCCTCCTAGCTCACAGCAACCTCAAACTCCTGGGCTCAAGCAATCCTACTGCCTCAGCCTCCCGAGTAGCTGGGACTACAGGCATGTGCCACCATGCCAGGCTAATTTTTTTTCTATATATTTTTAGTTGGCCAGATAATTTCTTTCTATTTTTAGTAGAGACGGGGTCTCGCTCTTGCTCAGGCTGGTCTCGAACTCCTGAGCTCAAACGATCCACCCGCCTCGGCCTCCCAAGTGCTAGGAACCAGGACCAATTTTCTATCCCCCAAATTGCATCACTAATCTTTTTTTTTTTTTTTTGATTCAGGCTTATATTTTCATTTGTCTCTTGGGTATTTATTTACATATAATAAATCCTTAGGATATCTCAATTTTATGCATTTAAACTGAATTCATCTTTCTTCCTAAACTAGCTACAATCCCTTTTTTACTGGTTAATTAATAGCACAACCAAATTACTCAGACTTGAAACTTCAGTCAACTAAAACAACTCTTTCTCGCTCTTAATATATAATCAGTTATCAAATCCCAATGATTCTCCTGCAACATCCCCTATAAATCATTTAAATTCCTACTGCAACTATGATTATTTCAAGCACTCATTCCCTCCACTTAGACTCCGGCCTCCTAACTGCTCTCCCTTTTTCTAAGCTCTCTTGTGGGAACGACAGCTTAGCAGTTAACTACTTGGCCTCTAGAGCCAGTCCATCAGTGTTTGACTTCACTACTTACTGTATGACCTTGTACAAATTGCTTAGGCTCTCTCTGGACTTTAATTTCCCCATCTATAAAATAAGGCCATCAAAAGTATCTATCACACAAGAGTGTTCCGATGATGAGAGATGCTATATACACAGTGCATCAAAATGTGCCTGATACAGGGTAAGCACTCAATTATTGTCAATCATTATTAACTTACTAGCATTTTTACCCAGGTTTGTGTTTCTTCCATTCAAATTTCCTATTGTTCTCTGTTCTTAGGAGTCTTTACAATTGTGAGTAGCCTCGATTATTTAGCCTCATTTGATTTGATGTTTTGCATAAATTAAGCATAAAGAAATGGATTGTTTTTCACTTTGTTCTCTTTGGAGTATATATTTTGATAAACTATATAATAATAATTATTCTCTGTCTAGGGCAGAATACATTAAATATTCCTATCTTACTATATTATTTCCATTTATTGGACGACTTATAGTTCATCTGTGAAATCTGACTGATGTGGCCTCACATTTCCGGGTAAAGAATAGAATATTTTATGAAGTCAATAACCATTTATTTGATGTATACACTCAGTTATGCCTTAGATGCTATAATTTTTGTGATCAGCTAGTGAAGTTGCTTCTTAGGACATGACAGAAAAAAATCTAACTGTAAACTATACTTCAGAAATGTAACACTGGCTTTGAGAATGATATTCCTTGAAATAGTCCTATTTCCAGTAGCTAAGTAAATATATTTCTCTTTGGAGGTAAATATTTATATATGTTTTTTATAGTGTGTTTCTCTTCTACCTTTGCTTTTTTGGCCATTTTATATGTACTTTTTACAGTGAATGTTGAATTTTTCAGGATAAGCCAATCTCTTCTCTCTGATTGGATTTGATTTTCATACTCAAGATGGATGAATTCCCACCTCCACCTTCACCACCCTTATCCTGGATGAACTAAATGGGTTTTGAGTGGTTGGAAGTTAGACATAGGTTACATAGAGCTTGTATCCAATGTATTAATAGCTCACCCCATGATATAGTCGGTGTTCAAAGTCAAACAATAGCCATGGGTGAGAGAGAGACTACATTTGCCTTGTTGTCCTTCAGAGTTTTTGGAATATTTTCACAAACAGGTCAGAAGAGAGGTAAAAAAAATGCAGAGAAGGGGAGAGAAAGGGAGGGGAAAAGGGCTGGAGAGATATCAGCAGGTAGAGAAGAGGGCAAGGGTACAGTGGAGAAGAAACTTCTCAGCATCCTAACCTGTCTCCTGGAAGACATCCTATGCTTTTACTTGTCTCCATAGAAAAGGATGTGATCAGACTTTGAGTATGGGTCCACTTTAACCACTGTTGGTAGCTCTGAAAAGCAAGTATTATAACTTCTGAATCCAGTACAAAAGATCTTTAAAATTCCTATACTGTTAACTTTTCCAATACCCCAGTTACCCCATACTCCTTCACACTTGCCAGTCTTCTCTCCTTGACTTTACCCTCCATCATTGTCCCCAGATTATGTCTTCCTTACACCTTGTCCCCCTCTCTCAGTCCCTTCCTTTATTCATGTTACTCTCTTCACTGACCTGCTGCTATAGAAGCTGCAAGCCCTGCTTATTAACAGCTGCTAAAGCAGCAGGCGGTGAAGCAGCAGGGTGAAGGCCTATGTATATAGTACGCAGAGGTCAAAATATGAATTTTCATGAAGAAAAATACTGATAGAATAGTAAATGAACATGAACTGTTGTCATTTATTTATTAGAACTGTAAAAATAGAAATGCCTTCAAATTCCCTACACACCATTTCCCTTCCACAGCTTGTTTGACTCCTTTCTCATTCACTGCTCACCAGCAATCCCTCACTAGATTGGTTTACTTCTGGTCTCCTTTCCTTCCCCTCTGTAGTCCACCTACCCCTACGCCTGTGTAGTTACAGCATGAAAAGTATACTTTTACATTGATCAAAATAGTGAAAAAGCAGAATGGTTTTATTGTCTTTGATTGATGAGGTTGTCCTATTAGTTAAATCAAACCTGCAAGTTGACAGAGAATGATGCAGCATTTATAATATTTAAGAAGGGACATGGAAAATGTTGCATCCTATGGAATGCTTCTCTCGTATTATGCTTATAGCAACTCATGCAAAACAAAACAGAACAAAACAAAACTAAAAACCTGAAGACATGGCCTCTGCTCTGAAAAGTTGATAATCTACTTGGTACAGTTGAACATACATAATGGGAAACATTTAACAAGCAAAATATCAACAAATGCAGGCTGATTTTTTTCCAAGTTGGGCCCCTAGTAAAGGTAGGACCCTCTCATGGGGGCAACAAAGGAAGAGGTCTGATGAGTGCTAGTTAGACTTTAAATAGTTATTGCATGGAATTATGTGAGTGAATGAATTCAAGGGAAAAAAACAGAGGGCTTAGGACTGAAGCGTGGTGTCTTCCAAAAGTCAATGGGTAAATTCAGATTTGAATTCAATACCATTTAGTGATTAGTCACTGTGTCCTAGGTTAGTGCTTTTTACATATGTTATCTCATGTAATTATCATAACAACTTTGTGATGATATTAATGCTCAGAAGGATTATGTAAGTAGACCAAGGTCACATAGCAGGAAATTGATTGTTTGGATTCCAATGCTTAATTTCTGACTCTAAATCCAGTACCATTTTAATTATACTCCGTGTAAAAGAAGGGAAATCTGGGAAAGAAACAAATAAAATCTTGAAAGGTAGAAATGGTGAAGCAGCTGAGAATCAAACAATCTGAGAGAGGACCATTGGATTTAGCTAAGTAACGTGGTTTATTTTCAATGAAGGATCCACATGGAGGCAAACCAGCAGATAAGTGCTAACTCTCGCATGGGGAGAGCACTTTGTGGAAACTTCAGGACCATTTCTACATTCCTTGCATTAAGAAGGATTAAATTACAAATTATTCAGGCTATAGTGTTTTCTTTGGTAAGTTATGATTAGTGTCTGTCTCCAATAATGATGTGTGCAAATTGAATTCACAGTAATATGATTTCTATTTGTACTGTACGTTGCCTTTGCATTCTGACAACTTGAGGTCTGTCACCAAGAAAGAAAGAAAATAATTAGCAATCAGCAGTGGGAGTTTAATATTTTAATTCTCCAGCTGTTGTGCAAAATGTTTTTGTACATGTAGATTCAATTAGTCATAAAGTAGGGAATGAGAATAATGCAGCTACCATTATACAGACTTTGAACATGAACTGCAGGTAGAAATTGACAAGTTCTTCAGTTTATTGCTACTACTTAAAGGGAATGCAGACATCAAAAATATTTCAAAGGATTCTTAATATTGACAAGGGAACATTAAGAGAAGACACAAGGTCACAGTAGAACCATAGACTATGTAGAATTTATAGAATATAAATTTGATAATAATTTCAAAGGAAATATTATAATTTGCTTATTTATAATTTAAAAGTAAATGCATACAATTAAAACATCTGTCCACCTAAAGGAACAATAAACAAAATTTAATGGCAAATGACAATCTGGGGTAAAATTTTTGCAAAAATATGGCAGACAAAGTGCCAATGCACTTAACATGTAAAGAAAATTTGCAAATCAGTGACAGTTTAAAAAAATACACACAGGATAACATCCAAATACAAATTGGGCAAAGGCTATGAATCAAAAATTTACAAAAGAAGAAATATAAGTACAAGTAAATATGCAAAAAGATTTACCTTTATTAGTAAAAGAATTGTAGGAAAAAATGCATCATGAGTTTCTGCCTTAATCTTCCCCTTCCCCTGCTTAAGACAAATAAAAATAATAATAAAAATAAAATTAGAAAGACATGGTCATGCTCAGAGAGAAACTACTCCATGGATGGTGGTGAAGCCACAGTTTTAGATTCAGGCAGAAGTCACTGAAAATTTGACTTCTGTGGATAAAAGGGACCCAGAGCCCTGACTGAATAGAGGGGCATGAATCAAGAGCTGGGGTGGGAGCCCCCCTACCATGGGAAGAAGGTGAGAAAAGTTAGGGGGGTTGGGGGGAATTTAAAGGGGGGATGGAGAGGACTGCCACTGCCTGGGACTGTGGCTTATTTAAAATACCTATCAAGCCCACCTGTCTCCTGGTCTCCAAACAGGAGTGAAGAGGGAGCTCTTGAGCTTTCTTTCTCTTTGATCCAGGGAATATCCACCCCCAACTGCTCCATCAAGGGAGGAAGAGGAGGCACCAGCTCTAGGAGCTCTTGACAAGACCCCTCCTTGATCCTTCCACACTCACTCACACTGAAAGCCAGGCCTATCATAAACATTTATAGGACCCAGAGCAAGCGCACCAACAGAAGCCCATGTACCATATTCATACATATTTAAAGGTTGTATATTGAATTTGATTACTCGGGCCAGGCAAAAAATTCTTTTCTAGTTCAGAGACAAATAAATATCTGCAAAGAAGTAATAAAAATTACATTAAGATATTCAGAAAAAGTTGCATATAAAGTTAACACCTTTAGTTAGCTAAAGGCCAAATAAAATAATATTCTAGCTCCTACCTTGATGATTATACCTTCATATTGATAAAATCAAAACATGGGCCTGGCGCGGTGGCTCACGCCTGTAATCCTAGCACTCTGGGAGGCCGAGGCGGGTGGATCGCTCGAGGTCAGGAGTTCGAGACCAGCCTGAGCAAGAGTGAGACCCC
>JAQIFY010000646.1:0-14887 GCA_028533085.1 Varecia variegata
GGTGGGGGGAGGGGATGAGTGTATACCTACATGATGAGTGCGATGCGCACTGTCTGGGGAATGGACACACTTGAAGCTCAGACTCAGGGGGATGGGAGGGGCATGGGCAATATACATAACCTGAATTTTTGTACTCCCATAATAAGCTGAAATAAAAAAAAAAAAAAAGAAAAGAAAAAAACATTTGAAGGAAGACAGAGCAGCCAGAGGAAACAATAATGCTACCAAATATGTCTTGGCATGAAGACTTAGTAGCTCCCAAAATTGGACTCACTATCTAAAGATAACCAATTCAATTAAGTTAAATCAGTACTCCATGATCAAGAAGAAAAGCTACATCACACTCCCCTATAAGCCCTATGCATCTTACTAGTATACATTTCTATGTGCATACACACATAAATACACAAATCATCTGAAGGTCATCAGATTTGACATTTTTTATAAAGCAGTTTGTTTCAATTAATTGGCTATGGCATACCAATAGGCTGCTTCTTAGCAAGAGTGGCAAGAAAATCTAAATTGCAAAATGCCCTAAATCTTTTTTTACAGCACAAAAGCAAATTTAAATATGAAGCAATGAAATAATGCAGTATACAGAATACAGCAAGTTTTACATAATATAAATGATTAATAACTGTATATGTCTTTTGCTTTTTCAAATATCTTTGTGTCCATTTTCATATGTTATTTCATTAATAGCCCTGTGAGGTCAGGCTATCTCATTCCTCCTGCACCATTAATTCATTCATTCACTCACTCATTTTTATTCATTTGTTGATGCATCCATTATTAAACAAATATTTAATGAACTCTATGCCCCACACATTGTGCTAGGTACTAGGTATAATATAATGAATAGAATAAACAAATTTTGGGCCATTATGGACCTTACAATCTATGATATAATAAAAAAGTAAATAAATACACAATTACAAATTTTGATAAGAATTTTTTAAGGAAAATAAGTAATTCAGGGGGGAAGAAGGGAGAGAAAAAGAGACAGAGAGAAGGGGGGGGAGAGACCCCCCTCTAGGAAGAATCTGTAGGCAGAGAAGATATCTCTGAAAAGATAATATTTAAGATGAAATGTAAAGACAAAAAGGAGCCAATCTTTCAGTGTGTGGAGAAGAATATTCGGGCATATGAAAGAGTAATAGCAAAGGTCCTTAGGCAGGAAGCCCTTCAGCCTTAGAAAACTGAAAGGAAACCATGTGGTTAGTACCAATAGTGAGGGAAAACTATCATGCCATGAACTAGAGGAGACAAGCAAAGGCCAAACTATATAGAAACTTAAGGACACTATGTTAAAGGGTTTGAAATACATCCTTAGTGCAATGAAAAGCCATTAAAGGTTTTAAGTAAGGGAGGAGGGTAAGTTATTAGATTTATATTTTCAGATTACTCAGGCTGGTGTGTTTGTGTGTGAACAGTGTGTTGTTGGGGGAGGGGCACATGAAAATGAAGGGATCAAGTTATAACAGTCTTGTTTGTAGTCGGGTAAGAGATGGTGGTTTGGACTCTGGTAGTATCAGTGAAGATAGAGATAAGTGAATTCTAGATCTGACAAATATGATTCTGGATTGAATGTGGAGGGCAAGAGAAAGGAAATATCCACTTTCTGGCTAACGCAAAGGTAAATGGTGAGACAAAGAAAACTGAGTGATAACCATATCTTCAGAAAGTAAAGGTAATCAAGAGAATTAATATTAATTTCTGTTATGTTAGCCTTTTGAATTCCTTTCATTTGAATTTCAAGAACTTCTACTGAGCCTCTATATATTAGACCCTAGGCTAACCTCTGAAAAATGATAACTAACTAATAGACACTTTTCATAAGGAATCAAACTAATAAAGAAGGAAATCATATAAATATTCAAGTATTCTTCCATGTGATCCATGCTACAATAATCTGGTAGAGCTCAATGGAGGAACTGGACGTCAGGAGAGACTTTAAAGAGACAACACCAAGATCAAGTCTTAAGAATAAAATGAAGTAATCTTTTTGATAAGGTAGGAATGACCACTCCTATATTTTATTATATAAAACCATTTATAAAACAAGGAATTATGTCTTTGCCCTGAGCTCCCAGTATGAAATGTCCCCTATTCGATGGCTGCTGACTGATACAGAGAAGTGGCTGTTGAAAGTTGGGGTGGCTGTTGTAATTTCTTAAAACAAGAAAACAGTGAAATGTCCTACATTGATTGACACTTCTTTTCATGAAAGATATCTCTGCAACATGTGATGTTGTTTAATAATATTCTACCCATAGTAGAACTTCTTGCAAAATTAGAGTCAATCTTCTCAAACTCTGCCGCTGCTTTATCAACTAAGGTTATGCAATATTCTCAATCTGTTCTTGTCCTTTCAGCAATGTTATTAGCATCTTTACCAAGAGTAGATACCATCTCAAGAAACCACTTTCTTTGCTCATCCATAAGAAGCATCTCCTCATCCGCTCAAGCTTTATCATGAGATGGCAGCAATTTAGTCACATTTTTAGGCTCCACTTCTAATGCTAGTTCTCTTCCTATTTCTACCATATCTGCAATTACTTCCTCAACTAAAGTTGGGAACTCCTCAAAGTCATCCATGAGGGTTGGAATCAGTGTCTTCCAAACTTCTATTAATGATAACATTTTGGCCTACCCCCATGAATCAAAAATATACTCAATGGTATCTAGAATGATGAATGCTTCCCAGAAGGTTTTCAATTTACTTTGCCCAGAACCCACAGAGGAATCACTATCTATGGCAGCTACAGTTTTACAAAATATATTTCTTAAATAAGAAGACTTGAAAATCAAAATTACTACTTGATCCTTGACCTATAGAATGGATACTGTATTAGCAGGTGTCAAAACATCATTAATATCCTGTACTTCTCCATCAGAACTCTTGAGTGACTAGACGCTTTGTAAATAAGAAGTAATATTTTGAAAGAAATCATTTTTTTCTGATCAGTAAGTATCAATAATTGGCTTAAAATATTCAGAAAACGAGATTTGGGCCACAATCCTGAAAGACATAATCCCAAAAGACTCAGTACTGACTGCCATAATCTCAAATGTTGAAATCCCAATAGATCAAAATTCCAAAAGTCCAAAACCCTGAAAATCACAATCCTAAAAGATTAAAATCCCAAAAATATAATTCTGGGAAAAAGAATTTTTTAAATTCTTTAAAAAACATTTATTTACATTTTAAAAGGGAATTTGAAAAACATATAAAACATGACAGAACACTTCATAGGCCACTTTACACAATTAAGTTGGCAATAATAACATACATATTTTTGCAAGCATAAACACTCATGTGTACTAAAGACACTCACATGGGTATAACAATTATGAACAGATTAACTGTATTCATAAAGAAATAAGCCAAAAAAGGAGATGTATAAATACATATCACTACGGTTGGTGATTGTGTGCACCTAGCTTTATAACTGTAGTCATCTAAAATACTATGACAGGCCGGGCACGGTGGCTCACACCTGTAATCCTAGCACTCTGGGAGGCCAAGGCGGGAGGATCGTTTGAGCTCAGGAGTTCCAGACCAGCCTGAGCAAGAGCGAGACCCCGTCTCTACTAAAAATAGAAAGAAATTATATGGACAACTAAAATATATGTAGAAAAAATTAGCTGGGCATGGTGGCGCAAGCCTGTAGTCCCAGCTACTCGGGAGGCTGAGGCAGAAGGATTGCTTGAGCCCAGGAGTTTGAGGTTGCTGTCAGCTAGGCTGATGCCATGGCACTCTAGCCTGGGAAACAGAGTGAGACTCTGTCTCCAAAAAAAAAAAAAAAATAACTAAGTAAAAAAATAAAATGAAATATTATGACACAGACAACCTAAGCCTTTTGATGAGATTGATTGATCTAAAACTATGACGGGTCACCAGCTCATATGCATTTGCCCAAATAGATGAGATCTTGAGAAATTTTATCTTTTCCAAATGAAGGTGTACAAAAAGGACATCTCCTCATTTATTGAGGAAGTTTCAATGTTTTATGTATGCACATAATTCTTACAAAGTCAATGTTGTGATAATGCACTTTCATAGAGTAAAATTTGAAAAATGCATTAAATGAATTAAAACTCCCTAAAAATCTTTACACAATTTATACCTCCAGTATTGGAAATAATGCAAATATGAAATACACAGCATAGAGAATTATAGACAAATGGCCAATAAACATATAAAAAAATGCTCAGCACCATTAATCATGGAAATGTAAAGTAAAACCACAATGAGATATCACCTTACTCCTGTTAGAATGGCTTTTATTAAAAAGTCCAAAAATAATAGATGCTGGCATTGATGCAGAGAGAAAGAAACACTTCTACATTGTTGGTGGGACTGCAAATTAGTACGACCTCTATGGAAAACAATATGGAGATACCTCAAAGAACTAAAAGTAGACCTACCATTTGATTCAGCATTCCCACTACTGAGTATTTACCCAAATGAAAAGAAGTCATTTTATCAAAAAGACACCTGCACATATTTTTTTTGATAAAATGAATATTCCCTATTAAATGTTTATTGCAGCACAATCCACAAGTGCAAAGATATAGAATCAACCCAAGTGCCTATCAATTCATGAATGGATTAACAAAATGTGGTATATGTACACCAGAGAATACTACTCAGTCATGAAAAAGGATGACTTAACACCTTTTGCAACAATTTGGATGGAATCAGAGATTATCCTAAGTGAAGTATCTAAATAATGGAAAAACAAACACCACATGTACTCGTTATTAAATTGGAACTAACCGATGAACACACATGTGCCTAGAAAGAAGTAAAATTCAACAGAAATCAAGCAGGGTGGAGGGGGAAGGAGGAGATGGGCAATAACCTACTTAATGGGTACAGTGAACACTATCTGGGAGATGGGCACACTTATAACCATGACTCAAGCATTATAAAAGTGATCAATGTAACCAAAAATATTTGTACTCCCATAATGCTTTGAAATTCAAACAAGAAATAGTACATAAATATCTCTCAAGTTGGCAAAAATAAAGCATAACTTTAAACCATCAAAAATAAAAAAACAATGTAAATTTTAAATAGGGGAAAAACAAAGAAAAACAAAATACTAAAAAATACTAAGGAGAAAATGCAACATATGAAAAAGTATATTACAGGAATAGATTGCATGAAGGTAGTCCATAAAAGCAGGTTGACTTTCCCAATCATTAGCTGTATTCTTAAGTCCTGCATCACAATAAATAGCTGCTTTTTTCCTTTAACACATGGGTGTCCTCAGAGAATACACACACATTCATTTTCTACTTGGCGCTGCTCTTTTGGAAATTCTTCTATAATTTGATATAAACCAACATTCCCTATTAAATTTTCCTATCTTCTGTGCCACGCTTCTATATTGTTTGGGGTATGCAGAAGTTTATTGTATACTTTCATATACAAGCCACAGAACAATACTGGTGAACAAACAGCACCACCATTGCATTCTTATCCTACCATGCATACAATTATTTTTGAACAAGTCAATAACTTCACTGGCTTCTTCAGGCAAATATAGCTTTAATTCATTAAAAGCCCCTGGAATTTCATTAGCTGGGAGGAATGTCAATGGATACAAATGATGCAATATTAAACTAAAGTTTGTGTCATTCCTGTATTGTGTGGCTACTCATCTGAATTTTCCTCCAAATGCAATGAGCTGGAAGGAAAAAAAAAAACATTTTTGGCAATGCCTTGAAATTGACTTTTAGAAGCTTTGATTGCACATAATTCTAAATCTGTCATTATGGTTTGGAGATTCAATTGAAATCTATTTTCTTTTGCAAAGTCCACCAAATCTTTAAATAAGCATTTGAAACTTTATAATGCTTCACTTTTCTCACTCATTAATATACAAATGAGTGTATGAGTTCTAAAATTTTCAGATCCAACAGGGGCATGAATTGCATGTAGTTGATAAGAAGCAACGGGGACACTTTTGCAAGGACCATCCATTAGCCAAAGTGAAGCATGCCCTAGTTTTTCTGTTAGATTTAGTTGGAAGCATAAGAAGTTAATTTTCAACAGTCAAATCCCTAACCAAGAACAGTTCACCATTTACTGTTGACCTTTGAACAACATGGGTTTGAACTGCATGAGTCCACTTATACAGAGATTTTCTTCCTCTTCTGCTGCCCCTGAAACAGCAAGACCAACTCCTCCTCTTCCTCCTTCTACTCAGCCTACTCAACAAGAAGACAATGAGGATGAAGACCTTTATGATGATCCACTTCCACTTAATGAATAGTAAATATATTTCCTCTTTCTTATGATTTCCTTTTCTCTAGCTTACTTTATTATAAGAATACAGTATAAAATATATAAACACAAAAAATACATATTAATCAACTATTTATGTTATTGATAAGGCTTCTAGTCAATAGTAGACTATTAGTAGTTAAGTTTTGGGGAGTCAAAAGTTATATGGGGATTTTCAACTGTATGAGGGATTGGTGCCCCTAACCCCCAGTGTTGTCAACTCTAACATGTTTTGTAACACTGCAGGAACCTCTATATTAGCAAGTGTCTTTAGTTCAGAAGTTGACTGGGCTTGTTGAATTATTTTTATTCTCTGATGAAGGGTCTTTTGTGAAGAAAAGCATTGGCACTATGTGTAAGCGGGCAGAAGTCATACATGATTAAATAATTTGGCAGGGGAGATTTCTTGTATTTTTTGCCTGAATTTTCACTTCAATAATCTTCAAAACACTCAAAACATTTAGGGAAGATTTTCCTCACATAGTCCACTCAGAAACACACTAATCTCCTCCGGAAACACCCTCACAGATACACCTCAAATAATGTTTTATCAGGTTTCTAACATTCCTTAATCTGGTCAAGTTGACACCTAACATTAAATCCATAAATCTACCCCATATCAACTTGGCACCCATAAACACCTCCTTAAATTATGCTTAATTCCAAATAAAGATAATCACATGGTAATAGTTCTGCCTAACATGATGCAACTATCCTGCATATAACTGAAAATGAATTAATCCCAGAATTCAGCTTTCAGGATTTTAATCTTTTAGGATTGTGATTTTCTAGATTTTAGATTTTAGGGATTTTGATCTTTCACGATCTCAACATCTGGATTATAGCTTTCAGGATTGTATCTTTCAGGATTATGATGACACTACAGTAAGTCATGCTGTAAATCCAGGCTTTGTTGTTCCATTTGTAGAACGCAGGCAGAGCAGATTTAGCATAATTCTTAAGGTCTCTAGGATTTTTGACATGGTAAATGAGCACTGGCTCCAACTTAAAGTGATCAGCTGCATTAGCCCCTAACAAGAGAGTCAGCCTGTTTTTTGAAGCTTTGATGCCAGGCATTGATTTCTCCTCTCTAGCTATAAAAGTTCTAAAAGGTGTCTTCTTCCAACAGAAGACTGTTTTGTCTACATTGAAAATCTGATGTTTAGTGTAGCCACCTTCATCAATTATCTTAGCAAGATATTCTGTATAACTTGCTGTAGTTCCTACATCAGCACTTAATGTTTCACTTTGCACTTTTATTTTATGAAGATAGCTTCTTTCCTTAAGCCTCATGAACCAACCTCTACTAGCTTCTAACTTTTCTTCTGCAGCTTCTTCACCTCTCCCAGGCTTCATAGAATTAAAAAAAGCTAGAGTCTTGCTCTTAATTAGGCTTTGGCTTAAGGAAATATTGTGGCTGATTTGATCTATCCAGACCATTAACATTTTCTCCATATCAGCAATACAGCTGTTTCACTTTCGTATCATTTGTGTGTTCACTGGAGTAACTCTTTTAATGTCCTTCACGACTTTTCCTTTGCATTCACAACTTGGCTAACTGGTGCAAGAGGCCTAGCTTTTGTCCTATATTGGCTTTTGACATGCCTTCTTCTCTAAGTTTAATCATTTCTAGCTTCTGATTTAAAGAGAGAGATGTGTGACTCTTTCTTTCACTTTAACAATAAGAGGCCATTGTAGGATTATTAATTGGCCTAATTTCAATATTGCTGTGTCTTAAGGAATAGGGAGGGAAGCCTGAGAGGAAGCAGAGAGATGGGAGAACAGGCAATCAGTGGAGCAGACAGAACACACACAGCATTTATCAATTAAGTTCTCAGTCTTATATGTGTGCAGTTTGTGGTGCCCCCAAAGAATTACAATAGTAACATCAAAAATCACTAATCACAGATAACCATAACAGATATAACAATAATGAAAAAGTTTGAAATATTGCAAGAATTACCAAAATTGCAAAATTACACAGGAAATAAAGTAAGCACATACTGTTGGAAAATGGTGCCAACAGACTTGCTTAATGCAGAGTTGCCACAAACCTTCAATTTGTAAAAAACACAGTAGTTGTGAAGGGTAATAAACTTAAGATGCAATAAAATGAAGAAGGATGCCTATATTGTAAACATTCCACCTCTTATTTGCTTTTCAATCCCTACAACTTTATTGAAACTCCTCTATCAAGGACTTTCTTATTATATAATCTATTGAATACTTCTCAGCCCTTAATTCAGTTGTTTTTTCAGTATCATCAGCTTTTAGATATGCTAATTTTTCATGCAGGAAAAAAAAAAAAAAAAAAAACCTTCCTTGGCCCAGTTTTTCATAACAGGTACCAATCTCCCATCCCTCTTCATTGGCCAACTTGATATCTCTACTTCTGTCTTAAAGACTCTTTGAACTTAAGTTGTCCAGAATAGATTTCATGACCCTCTCACTACCATACACAATATGAATCTTTTCCAGAACCTCCAAATTCAGCAAATGACACATCTACTCATTATGTTATGCAAGTCAGGGAGCTAGAAGTCATTCCTGATACTGTCCGTTCTCTTACCACCCTGTATACAATCCATTTCCATGCTCTGGCACATTTATTCCCACATATCTCAGATTTGTCATACCTATTAGTCTCCACCATCACCTTCACTCAAGCTATCACTATCTTTTGCCTGGAATTCTGAAAAAGCTTTATAACTAGGTTTTTGTTCTGTTTTGTTTTGTTTTTTAGCAACACTCTTTTTTTCCATTTTCCTACTTGTTCTTCTTCACATAGCAGCCAGAGTGATGATTTTAAAATTCAGATATAAACATGATATCCAATCCTCTCCCCTCTATTTGATTTACTTACAATACTTTAGTGAAATCCTAAACATTGTCTGACTTGTGTCTCCCTCCCCAGTCCTGTCTGCCATCACGCTCCCCCTAATCTATTCTCTGCACTCCAGCCATATTGGCCTTACAGTTCCTCAGAAGAGACACTTGCCATTCTGCGATACGATCTTTGCATAAGCTGTTCCTTCTGCCTGTGTGGACTTCTACTTCCCTCTTCCCCAAGTTGGATCTTACTTTTTAAATTTAAGCTTAATAGGCATTCCCTTAAGGAAGCTTTCTCTGACTTCCCTCTCTACATCAATGCCTCCTCAAAAGCACTCCCAACACAACATGTATATCTTCTTTGTAGTATTAATCACAATTGCAACTTTATCTTCATCTATGCAGTTATTTAATTTATTGCTGCTTCCTCCTTGAGGATAGGGACTATGCCTGTTTTCCCATACTGTTTGAATTTACAGAATCTAGTACAGCTCCTGAGAAATAGGAGGTATGCTGTGAATGTGTATTGAATTAATTAAGGAAGAAAAAAGAAAAGATAAATTTAGAAACAGATTTGTATAGGCAGAAAGAATAATGGTGATGTGCTACAGAAGACTCAGGCTGTTTAACACAGATTGCAGTGATAAACTAGTTAAAGGCAAGAGGAGAATTCTGAGAACAAGAAATTTAAAATCCCCATTCTTTTACAGTCTGTTTTTTCTTCAAACATTTATAAAGAGAACATTTCCCTGCGTCCTACAAGAAGCCACATTACTGTTGCCAAGGACTTTCCTCAACCACAGGTCTACCAGACATCTGCTTATGTTGACTTGGGGCAGTTTTGACTTATTCTGTCTACATAGTATAAGAAGGCAAAGTCCCTAGACTGGTGGACTGGGGGGAGAAAATTGGTGATTTTCTATGTACTCTAAAATTATGTGAGCTGTCCTTACACTCTGGGCAATATTTTGCCCTCTTAAAGGATGAAGTAGAATTCATTTTATCATTTGTTTGACTTAGGATTTTGTGTTTGGGCAACATAATTTAAGGAAACCCCATTCTTTAAAAATAAACACTCAGAATAAGTACTCTAAACAATGGAGGAAAAGTGAGTGAATAGCTTCAAACAACATAAACCATAAGAGAAGGGAATGAACAGTGTGTGTGCTGAAGTTTTACATATGTCATCTCATTCAATCCACACAGATGACTCAAAAGAGTTAAGACATTTAACAAATGAAGTAAGAAGTGGAGATAGAATTTTAACCCAGTTCTGGGTGACTCCAAAGTGCATGAACTTTTCAGGATACTTCACACAGTGGAATCAAGAATAAAACCTAAGTACCCTGATTCTTCAGGTCAGTGACAGACAGGATTGTATTCCCTTCCACAGCCCAGTTTCTCTCCCAGATTCTATGTGTTGTCCTAATTCACAGGGACTAGACTGGATGAGATTCTTTTTTTGGTTTTGTATAGGTCTTCCCATAGACCTCAAGCTTTCAGAGAGTCATAAAACTTCCATTTCATGTGTACTTTACAAAACTGCCTTTGGAAAAAGATTTGGGACATTAAGTTTTAGCCCAGAATGCATTTTTGCTTCCAAGTTATAGAGTACAACTTTTTAATGAAAATGCTGACACAACCTAAAGAACAATCGTGTATGACCAAATCCATTGCACAAACTGATTCTTTCATCAGAGTGTTAGCATCTTTAGAGAAAATATATTTATAGGACATATTTAATTAAGTTGTGGATATTAAATTATACAAGATTTTTACTCTACCAAAATGCAATCTAACATAGCCATCAAGATCAATTAGCAGGTTTATTTTCTCCCCATAGGTTGACAGGTTTAGCCAATCCAGATTTGAATGGCATTTATTATTTTAATTGGGTGTTTGCTCTGAGTTCATTGAAAATATATGGGTTAGCAAATGAAATATTCAAATGTTTATACACATTTTTCCTCATTGCTACAATGGAAGAGTGGTTGTTACACAACCTGCACCTTCTCCACCCACTCCAATTATTCTCAAGTTTGGGGTTTTGATTAGATGCTTTCATTGTACCTTTTGTTGCTGAAGCCAGAGAGCCAGTCCATTGCTTCAGGCTGGGAGAGGCTGTTTTATAAAGCAGGCATGGGACTATGCTGTCTGTTGCCAAACTGGACTTCCTTGAAGAGCTGCACCAATTAATATTCCATTTCTGAGTCAAGTGCTGTTAAAAGTTTTCTTCAGGTGAAAGTTTGTCCAAACATTTTGTACAATTCTGCAGAGGTTTGGGGTAGTTGGAGGCTGCTTTGAGAGGTCTGGCATTAACTCCTCCTCTGTACTGGTAGTAGGAAGTTGACTGTAGCCACAGACGTGGCCTCATAGAATAGCTGTTCCTGTCTGGACTGAGGCTAAATCTAATGAGGCAAGTCTGAGCAGAGTATGAGCACAATCAGAAGAGCAGCACAAAAAGAACAGTAAGCAGATGCAAAGAAGTCTTTGATAAGAAAGCCTCCATATTTGTTTTGTATAATTTAGGCACTTAAATAATATTCTTGTTATTTCTTTGAACTTCTAGGTTCATTACTAAGTTTTAAGTACAAAAAAATACTACAAAGAAGAAATATTTTTAAAATCCTGTAATCATTACTACTAAAAGTACACTCTTGCTCATATATTATATGGCCTTCTGTTTTAACATTAAATTGTGTGACATATCCATCTCTTGAATATTGTTATAGAAAAGGTCTTTTAAAGATACATATGCAGTATGAGGTTTCCAAGTGAGATTATTCACTTGGAAGAGCTGTCATTCATGTACCCATATCTGTAGCTGGTCTATGAATAGTCACCAATACCCAAATCAAGAGCATTTAATGGTGCCTCTATTTGTTCCACAGCTATCTAACAAAACCAAATAAAAGAGAATATTATAGTTAAAGAGGGGCACCCAGGAGAGTTCATAAGATATCCGTTTACGTTGTTTCTGGAAAAGGATTCCATCATAACTACACTGGACTTGGCACTCCATAACCAAATCAATCATATATGTTTCCAGAGGCTCCTTCACCACCCAGAGCTGGACCCTATCCTCCCAAAATACTTTTCAGGAATTCAAGTAGCCAAAACAAATACAGCTATGGTTTTGACTTATTAAATATCTTTCAAAGATATAGAAATTATAAAAGAAATAACTATCATAAAAAATCAAACCTTTATTCTTTTTAAAATAAAGTTAACTCATATAAAGATCCAAACTCCATACCTTTCAATGATGTCTTACACCATCTGAGGCAAGTTGAAAGTAGGCCAAACTGTCAGAGAGTACGCTGTTCAAGTGCTATTGAGGGGCAACATAGATCTTAAATTGTAACCACCTTCAGAGTTCTCTAGTGCTGATGATAATAATAATCTTATAACAATAAAAAAAACATGTATTGAACACCTACTATGAGTGAGGAACTGATTTAGGCATATTACATATGTTTTCTCTAATTCTGAAAATAATCCTGTAAGTAGGCATAATATTGTTCTTATTTCACAAATGAGGAAAGTGAGGCAAAGAGACTTTGAAATGCTTGTTCAAGGTCACATGGCTTGACTCAAAAACACGTCTTTACTAAAATGCAATATGTCCTCTTAAGTGATGGGTGAAAAGTTCAATAGGAAGAATGTTTACCTACACTGAAAAGCCCATGTAATGCTAATACATGCCAATGCACTATTAATAATCAGTCACAGTACACCACCCAAGGCAAATATCCTTGACATATTACCAGGACTCCATGTTTTACTATCAGTTTCTCCTTTCCTCAACACTACTAATGTTTCCACCACAAACTCAAGCCACTACCTCAGTTACTCAGGTTGGAGTAGAAAGGAACCCACCACCCTAGGAGTTTATACAAGCTCAAATATACCAACGATCTGGTCATCTATCAGAACTGTCAAAGAAATAGATGCTTACAAATGTGAATATTCTAGAGAATTAAGGTTATTAAAGCATCACATATTTTTGTGTTTTGAACATTTTTTTAATTTGTAAAACTTTTTAGTAGCCACAGTTAAAAAACACAAAGATAATTTTAATGTCTTTTCCAAAGCAGCTTTGGACATGATTTTAATTTTTTTTCAGAATATTACAGGGGTACAAACATTTTGGTTACATAAATTGCTTTTGTACAGTTTGAGTCAGTTATAATAAGTGTGTCTATCACCCAGATAGTATGCATTGTACAGTAGGGAGATACCTCAAAGAACTAAAAGCAGACCTACAATTTGATCCAGCAATTCCACTACTGGGTATTTACTCAAAGGAAAAAAAGACATTTTTATTTTAGTTTTTTATGTGTTGACTCATGATCAACACTTATTAATGTCAGTTAATATATAATGCTATAATATACCAATGCCCCACCAATGAATTACCTCAAAGAGTTAAAGAACTTGTTCTTACTTTTAAAATTTATGTCTGTCCTCACTGTCAGCTACCATTTCTCATGGCTGCTAATATAGCAGGCTGTAGTGATGCCCTCTCTCAAATTTTCATATACCTGCTCTCATTATTTGAATTTTCTAATGGGTTAGGTAGTAAGATAGCCATGCTTATTAGAGATGTACCTAAAAAGGCCTGGAAATAAGGCATTATGGGTCCTTCATGTTCAAATACATACACCTGAGAAATATTAGGAAGACAGCACGTGAAATCATAGAATAAGTACTCAGGAAATGATTTGTGAGCACTGAAATATTGATTTAGTCCACTTCAGCACCATTTTTAGTTATTTCTAGATGACTCTTCTTACATACCACGTAACCGAGGTTTCTGTATATTAATACTAAGTAAAATGTTGTTCAGTAAATGCAGCTTAAGCTCCTATAAGTCAATGTCATAAAGAATAAATACTTAATTCTTCCTGGAACTTTTCTGGATGGAGACAGAACTCTTGAATTGGAGGTCATCAACCCATCCCATTATGGCATTTTGTATTTCCAATAACTTACAAATCATTAAATCACCATATTCTATATTAGCACCCTTCCATAAACCTGTGAAAAATAATGTGTAGCTTACAGCTCTGTCATGAAACCATGTCTGAGAGAACATTTCATATTCAATTCCTGCAGCAAAGGATGAAACCAAGAAGAGGGAAGATAGATACTAGCAATCCCCTTGAAGAAAACCTACTATTAAAATTTCTTCACTCTTAATGGAAGGACAACTAAATTTCTAAATAGGCTTATAGCTTTCTTTACACAGTGGCTATATACATGTTTTTTTTTTCTCCAATACATTAGATGATATTACAAATTCCAACTGTGAAGAAAGACTTTCAAATAGGCTATTGTGGCTGCCAAGATGGTTTTTCAGTGCTCCAATGTTGTCCAAAATTGCAAGGCATAGAATCCATATGGTACCTTCCATAACACAAAACACAGCTACTGAAAATACCAGTCTCATCTAAATTCATCATTATTTACAGCAAACTCAACAGCATCAATTTATCCAAAGAGATATTGTTAACCATATCAGAAACAGTATCAGAAACAGAGCTAGATTGGGAATCCAGAGGACTCATTCCAGCTCCTGTATGTGCCAGTAATGTGGTGCCAAAAAAGTTATTTTACTTCTCTGAACTTCAGTTTTCTCATCTGTTAAACAAGGTAAGAATGCCTTTCCTACTCCACACAGAGTAAGTATGAAGTTTATGAAAGTATTTTAAGTACTGCCAGAGGTATGCAACCCAGAAGCTTTAATGGTGTTGTGTC